>JAAMPD010000406.1:0-54249 GCA_025266255.1 Trissolcus basalis | reverse complement strand
GAATGGCTGAACAAATTATAAAACATTCATAATTGAGTAAAAAATAAATTTTTGAAACTCACAACACTTACTAGATGCATAGTAAATGAAAGTCTTAGGTTCCTTTAAATAATAATCATCATAATTTGATAAAAAATGCAGTTTTTATTTGTCTGAAAGGACCACGAACAGCTTTAAAAACAGTGTTACTTGAACACAGTAGTGTGAAAATAACAGTTGAATGCTTGAAATGGATCCATTAGAATACAAACTAATTTATGATCATGATAGCAGGGTAAAATCTTATATAATCACTAAAATTCACAATTGAAAGTACGTTGGAGTCTTTGAAGAACCTCCTTGTGTCAATCAAAAGTTCAATAAAAAAAGGTACTCTTTGTTTACTAACAACGATAAAGTTAACTGCACATGATCATACTTAGAAAAAGGATAGTTTTCATAATTTAAAATAGAGTATTAAAAGTTTCACCTAAATTTCAACTAATTATAATTCTACTTTGGCAGATTTTTTCTTTGTGTTAGATTTACGGTTGGTTTCCTCATGTTTACTTTTGTCTTCCAGCTTTGCATTGTTACGACTGTCGCCTTTTTCTTTCAAACAAGATGAATCCTCGGATTTCAACGCTCGTTCTTTACACAGATACCTACAATTACAAATATTAATTTTTAGTTAAAACAGTACAGCTTAAAATACTTAATTGTACTGGTTATATTGCACTTAATTGTACTTTAAACATAAATAAAGTTTGGTTAAAAAGTATATAGTCTTACTTTGTAAGAGGTACTTTATCTTGCAAATCGTAATACCAGGTTTCGATATCTCCCTCATAATTTTCCAACAAATCTTCGCATTGAGATTTGAGGGTAGTTATTTCTACAGAAGGCGAGTCCCATAATTCGTAAGGAATTCCTAAATCCACTTTTACACCTTTGTCGCTATAACAAAATAACATTTAAATTCTTACTTTTTATAATCTTTATTAATATGTGAGGATGAAATTATGTTTTATCGTTTATTAAGAATTCATACTCTAATAATAAATCAATGGAATTGGTCTAGCATATTTATGTAATCTCTAAAGTGTTGCAGAATATCAGTTTTTTGATAAAAAATAATTTGATTTAATTTTACTTTTAAATTTTATGAAAATTGTATGCCTATATTATTTGCGTTTGTAACATCGTAAGTCTAGTTACAGTTTCAGATGGTAAATAAAAATGTTTGCAATTTTTTTTGCAGTAATGTGACATAAAAGAAAAAAACATACACAAGTCCATGTAACGTTTTGAATGTTTGGCTCATTCCTTTGGCGAATCTTGAACTGTCACTGCGTTCCTTGTGAATATTGTACTCCAAAATTTTGTCACAAACTCCTTCTAGTGATTCTATAAGTCGTAGTTCTCTGAAAATGAATGATACATTTTTTTAAAAAATATATGGATTTGAAAATGAAATTCAAAATATATCAAATGCATTACGATTTTTTATAATCCATTTTTCTCGACGGCAAAACATCTTCCACTGAATATCCTATTTCCAACACTTCCCTTTTCCTGCCCGTCTCGTCTAATCTTGCCTCCAATTCTGTAGCTACTACTTTGCATACTGTAAAAAAGCACAAATTAATTAAAATTTATTGACTCGTATATTTGTAATTGAGTAATTTACAAAATATCATATAGTGATTTACTTGTTGCTCATCAATTTCATTTTTCAAGACTCTGCTTTTATAAACAAGCAGTTGAGGTTAGAATTATTAATTCAAAAAGTTTGAATCTTAATTAGACAATGAAAAAATATATACTTGCCTTCACATTTATTAGCATACTTAACACCCTCCTTTTCCTCTGGACCCGCAAGCACAAACGTAAACGTTAAACATAATAGGAATAATTTTCTACCTGCGACAAACATTTTGTACACTTTTCATCTAAAATTGTAAACAATTTTCTGATTTTCCTATAAATAACTGAAACAAATCATTTCAATTCAGAATATCATTTTATCTCTCCAATTCAATCTCGGTTATCTTGAATGTGCAGTTTGTTTACACTCAATATTAATAACAAATTGTCTGTTGTTTTGAATAAGAACACGTCATCTGGTAGGAGATTCTCTCAATTCTCACATCACACTCCAATGGTATTGCCGCATCGAAGAAAAAATAATTTTCAATAATATTTTTTTCATTTTACAAAAATCTGTTTCACTTTTACTAACCCATGATTTAACACTAAGAGTAAATAATCATTAAAGTATTGTTTTGAATGGTAAATCAGTATTCAAGATAAATAATTTGTAATTTGAAAATTCCCGCCAAGTATTTCTGTTATTTGTATATTTTGCTCTTTGTCTTACACACTGAGTGCGACAAGGACATGATGATGCATTTTAACGGTCGAGACGCCATCAAGATCAAGCTTTCAGCACTGTTTTTTTTAACATCTAAAAAACATCGGAGTGTACTAATTGCAGAGATTGTAAGGTTATAATAAATAAAACTCAACATTTTCTTTTGTAACTTTTAAAAAATAAAACAAACTTCATTTCACTTCAATTACATTATTCGAAAAAACCTCTTTGTTCGTGTAATGAAAAATTGGCAAGTCATTTGGTTTTGTGGTTGTTTTTCAATTTCACGTTCGGCGTATTCTGCTTGTAAACAAACGTGTAAACAATTGCAACGGAATTATGTATTATTTGGATGTGTGAAACAATGAAAACTAATTCAACAAAATTGTTTGTTTCTCAGGTTTCTCAGGTCACAAATGGAAATGTCAAAGAATTCAAAGAATGCGAAACTTGATAATCATGAATCAAGCAATACCGGGCCAATCTTGGAAAATGAAAAAACAGTGGACTATTATTTTGATTCGTACTCGCGTCATGGAATACATGAGACGATGTTGAAGGATCGAGTTCGCACCATCACCTATCGTAATTCCATGTTGGATAACAAACATCTTTTCCGAGGGAAAACCGTTCTTGACGTTGGTTGTGGAACCGGTATCCTTTCGATGTTTGCAGCAAAAGCTGGTGCTGCGAAAGTCATCGGCATTGAGTGTTCTGATATTGTTGATTATGCTAAAGAAATTGTTAAGGCCAACAATTTATCAGATGTTGTGACAATAATCAAAGGCAAAGCCGAAGAAATTGAGCTCCCCGATGGCATTGAAAAAGTGAGCAAAATATTTTGATTCGGTGGTATAATATTATTCGTAGAACTAACAAAGATGAAAGTGACACTTTAGAGTCATGGAATATTTTAGGTTTCATATATTTTTTTGATCTTTGATAAATTATAAGTTAATAACTCGTATGAAATGATATTTTTTAGGTTGAAATTTTGCAAAAGAGTCTGATGTTTTTTTGTAACTTTTAGTATTAATTCTATTAGATTAATTTAATTAAATTCTATCTAAATTTGTGAAAAAATGGACTATATCTAAGCTCCTTACAAAAAAAGATAAACTGAAAAGTTATTCAACAAAATTAAGCAATTTTCAATTATTTTAAATCTTTTTTAATCAGTTTTAATAATTTTTCTTTGTCAATTATTTGTACAATAAATATTACCTCTTATTTCAGTTAACCCTAACTTAAATTGTTAAAATTTCATTTCAGGTGGACATAATAATTTCTGAATGGATGGGCTATTGTTTGTTTTACGAGTCGATGTTGGACACAATTATTTTTGCTCGTGACAAGTGGCTGAAGAAGGGTGGTATGCTGTTTCCAGACAAAGCAACGCTTTTCATATGTGCCGCCGAGGACCGTCAAGTACAAGCAGAGAAAATTAACTTCTGGGATAACGTATACGGCTTCAACATGAGCAGCATGCGAAATCTAGTCATCAGTGAGCCGATGGTAGACTATGTATATCCCGATCAGATAGTTACCAACTCCTGTTTGATTCGGGAAGTTGATTTGTACACAGTTCAGAAGGAGGACCTGGAGTTTAGCTCGCAATTTCATTTGCAAGTGCGAAGGAACGATAACATTCAAGTTTTGGTCACATTTTTCAACGTAGATTTCACGAAATGCCACAAACCGTTGGGTTTTAGCACCTCGCCAGCTGTGCGACATACTCACTGGAAACAGACGATATTTTATTTGGACCACTTTGTGCCGGTGAAAAAAGGCGAGGAAATCAACGGCGTCTTTTCAATGAAACACAATTTGCGCAATTTTCGTGACCTTGATTACACTATTCAGATTGATTTTGATGGTGCAGATGGTTCGATCCATGCTTCCAACACTTATCGCATGCGTTAGAGTTTTTGACTTAAAGTTTTTGCGACGGTCAATTACTCATAGCTTGTTATGTGTGATAAAGGACTTTGTTGCTTCTAAAAATTAAGCTAATTCGTAAAACTTTGTTCTTTTATATTTTTGGTAAATCTATGATAGCGCTATATCAATGTTGATGATTATTCTAAAGCGTTTCTCTTTGTTATAAGAAACCGTGGATCTGACTTCTTGACAGGCGGATGTTTTGATATTATATAGATAGCACAGTTAGACTTGTGTTGAACTGCCGCATTTGTTTCAACTGCACAAACCACACAAGTAATAAAAATAATATTAACACAAGTTTAACTGTTTGTATGGTTATGAGATTATCAAATAATCTATAGAACTTGATTCGAAAAGTTGAATGCAGCATCGAGATTTGTAAAATCTATTGTATGCCAAAAAAAATCAAATCAAATGCTTGTTAGAATTCATGTGATAAAAAACTTAATGCTCAATTGCAGGCTGGAAACTTTGTGTAATAATGCAGCAATTAGATTAGACTGATGTGAAACCAGACAATCGTCAACTTATGCCAAAGTAAAGACATTTTTAAATCACTTGTTCAACTTTACCTTTCTTCTGATTTCTCTCTATATGCACAAGCCATGCATTTTGTAAGTTTATAAGAACATTCAAAGTGTTGTGCATTTTCGACCAACATATTATCTCAATCAATGAGCCGGTTTATTATCATTATTATTATTATTATTAATTGAAACTTTAAAAGTATTTCATATTCTTCGTCCATTTATACGCTACGACTGACAAGATAGTCTAAATCGACTATGGGGGAAAAAACATTCCGATCTTCGAATGTGATAGAAACTATTATTCTAGTTGAATTTTGTACCTTCGTCGTCAAGAGAGTATAATTGATTGCTATATGTTTCTGAAAATCTGTATTAGAAATAGTGTAAATAAATGTACGATACAAATTTAATTTACAGTCCCTGTTCATCTATTCATTTGCCTTTTTCATACAGAGGGAGAATATTGAAACAACCATTTATTTATTGATTCATCAATTTATTTACATACGCAATTTGCTAACAACATTTCTATCGTTACAGCATCCTTCTATCAATAAAATCAGTTCTTTAGAAATTATTTATCTACAGTTATTATTTAATCATAAACAATCAACGGTTCATCAATTTCATTACAGGCCTTTACCTTTCTTTTGCCTCTCGTTAAACACGATTGAATAATCTTGAATTGCGATGTAAAAAAAAAGCTAATAGAAAGTCCTAAAACAACAGTACTATCAATTCCATTAAAAGTACATGATTAACTGTAAATGATAATATAATCAACGACCAGAAAGCCGCAACGTTTAATGGATTTTCTTCAATCAAAATTTTAACATTGAAAACCATAAGATTAATTCAAAATTCTGCGATGGAAATAATTGTACATCCCAAATCAGACGGATACATAAATAATGAAGCGATACAATAAATAAAATAAATAGTGACAAATAAATAAGAAACGAGTACTCGTCGCGAATGAGATGAAACGATCGAAAGGTCCAATCGGTGTGCTTTGTCGTCGTTCATGATGGCAATGGCAATGTTGATCGTGGGGTTTTCAAATCGATCGCAATGTTCGTACGCCAAAGTTGCGGTCGATTCGAATCAAAATGAGATGTAAGGGGTACAACTTGAATCACTGCGTTTGTCTCTTACATCCCACTCAAACTTATCATTATTTTTTAATTTCAAGGCCTAGAAAATTTATGCCGCAGGTGGAGGCCGCAGCATCGATCTGGTGGCAGAGGAGAGCTTCTGCGAGACCAAGTGAGCAATGTTGGACGATTTCTTCCAAACGAATTCTCGAGTTCTGTCATGATCATCCGGACTGTCAATGCGAACCTGCAAAAGAAAAATGAACAAGTTATAAAACACAGTCGCATTATATCGATTGTTACAAAATTTGAATGTTATAATTGTAGATCAAACTTTTTGCATTGCAAGGCATGAACTTATGAGAATGTGATAAGATCGATCTCGGTCTACATAGCGTAATTCAAAACGAAACCAATTAAATGATAAAACCTCTACTTAACGCGTTGCCTCGTCCGATTCGTCTATTTAGGAATCCGAACGCATAACTGCGTAATGAATTCGACGAATGCACTTAATGCTCATAACGGAGCGATCCAATCTACCTGTTTGGGTTGCGAAACGCGGATAGAATGTAAAGTGGCTGCACCGCCGTGTAAAACTCGCAGACTAAGTCTGCCGGACATTTCAGCGGTCGTCGCAGTCGCGCTTCTCAGCTCTTTCTTCGCAGCTCGGCCAAATTCCTTCTCGACCTTCAGGGTCAACGGTCCCAGATTGAATTTTGTCTTAATTGTCGTATGATCGCTCATCATGTTCACTGACACGTCTCCCGATCGTTTCAAACTCGCCAGTCCATAGAGAGTCGCCTTCGCTTTTGGTTTGGCTCTCTTGTTGCTTTGTTTCAACTACAAAATTAATAAATTAGTATTATTTCATTTTATTCCGCCTCTGGTTGACTGATTTTTTAATAGATTGGTTCATCTTCAAATATAGTACAAAATTTCAATTATTATAATATAATATAATATGGATAAATTAATTCAATTAAAATCAGTCAATTGAAATTGTGAATACCTTAGTGGGAGTTTTTGTTTTGTTTCTGGTGGGTTTAGTCTTGTTTTTGCTTCTGGTTTTGGTTCCTTTGTTGGATCCCCTTGCATTCATCATCCTGGTGGTAGGAATATCAGTGGTGGTTGCAACTTCGTCAAGTGCCATCGTAGTCAGTTTTGCAATGTCCATAGGAGTTGTCTCAGTGGTGTCCTAAATGAAAATAATATATCAATCAACATTCAGATAAGAAATTCTTACACTGAGAAAAAAATTCTATCAAATATTATAATTCATTAAACTGAACAGTATATGGGGGACAAATCTAAAAATCGTAAAAAAATGATTGAAACTTGGCAAATTTGTATTAATATTAATAATATAATATTAATTAATAATATATTATATGAATATTAATATAGAATTGGATATTTTTCTATGCTCATTCATCAACATACATAATTTACAGTTTCAATATTTTTTCCAAATTTTAGTAGTAATTTATTCTAGTAATTCTTAATATATGAACAATACATGATCGGGAAAGAATATATTTTAAAAATATTTAAATATTATTTAAAAGTATAGTTAATATATTACCTGCAAAAAGTTATATATGAAACATATATTTCCAATATATGTTCATAGAATATAATACAAATTCGGTGAAACATTTATTTAGTCTATACTTAAATACATAATTGAAAAAATATTTTTTATATATTTTAACAGTATATTACTGAAAGTATACGGTTAAGTAAGGATAAAAAAATATATAAAATAGATTTTGAGCAACAAAAAGTTGGATATTTTACATATATTTTAGAATATACTATTTTTGTGAGGGAACCCTAGTAAAAAGGATCATATATGAATCATATATTGACCATATATTATCAATATATTGACAATATATTGGTTGATGTATGAAAAATATTTAAATTAAGTGATCAATATCTATTGTCAATATATTCATAATGTCAATATATTGATAATATATTAATATATTTTGGGCACTATATGATCCTTTTTACTAGGGAAGTTTCAATATTTTTTCCCGAATTTTAGATTGGCCCCCCATCAACTGTACAGTTCAGTAAATTTTGACTTTTTTTTCTCCGTGTATAAATCATAACAATTTTCTGAAATTCATACCTTCTGAGTGACCTCACTCTGTCCGCTGTGAGACCTAACGTCATTGGAATTGACAATTTTAAGAGCTGCCTTGGTCTTCTTTCGCTTGACAGTTTTCTTTGGCTTTTTGTTTGACTTTGTGCTTGCACTTGACAGTTGCACGGTCACCGGATCGTAATTTGTCTTCAAAATTTTATTTATTCTGCCCAAAATGTTGTCCACGAAACGATTGTACTTAGAGACATAAATGGCCGAGACATCGCCGGCTGAATGCTCAAGCCCTCCTACAATTCGTGTTCCGATGGTGAAGATTAAAAAAAATATCCCGAAACGGAATGTGCTGATTTGCTAACTATGTGTGTGTCTTTTTCATTCATTTGACAAAAAAAAAAATCTTCATGTCACGTTGAAGGAGAAACACAAAATAGCATGGAATTTAATTTCTTAACAATTATTTAGAAATAAAGATGATCTGCTTGAAGAAGCATGTAACGAGTTAATTCGTTCGAATCGTAAAGACGTAATTTGTAACAATAACGGATATAAAAAAAAAGAATGTCAGATATTACTACCTCAACGAAGCATGAAGAAAGAAATGAATTGGAAAATGAATTGCTTCTAGATATCTAAGTGTGGTGTGTGTTGTGATGAATCAGTGCGATCTTCGATGGCAAATCAATCATTTAAGCTTGACCATTGGATGGATCCTTTTTTTTCAACGGGGAAACGCCTTTCTCGTGGAGGAAGTCTCGACGATGATCGAAACCTACTTACATGCAAGAAACAATGTTAACGGTATCTACCGGAATTCTCGCGTCAAACTGGTCTTCAATCTGGGTTACGTCGCTTCCTACTCACCTACCGACCTACCTACATGACATAGTTGCAGCATTGACAGCCAAACTGACACTGTCTTCAAATCTACAAACCGCCCCTTATCCACAAATTAAGTTTCAAACCCGTTTCGATTTCTTCCTCATCGTCCAAACTTTTCTCCGCGTTTCACCTCGTCCCTGTGATTTTCTCGTGAGAGAGAAAGAGAAAAAAAGAACATGTTTCCTTGAACTTGTTTGTCGGGAAAGAAAAAAATGTCATGAAAGTTAACACCGCTGGTGACCACCGATCAGTGGGTCAGGGTCACAGTGGGAGAATCTCGATCCCTCGCTCCGGGTTAGTGACCTCATTTTTTTCTCTCTCTCTCTTTCCGAGTCGCGCAAGGTGAAAGCTGTTTAACATGCCGATGGTGGTTCTTTGGAATTTATCTCTTTATAAGTCCAACTTTTTCCTTTCCATAAAGAATTTCGGATACCTTATACAAATTGAACAAATTTATATATACATCTGGTTGTTTTGCCAAATTGGAACACAAATCCAATTTACTTTTTCTCACTCACCTGATTTTTTGTGGCTTTTTTCATTTTTTTTTCTTAAGGTAGGACATACAGTACAATCAAAACTACATATTGCAAATTAATTAGTTGTAATTAATTATAATAATTTTGATATTTTATGACTGATTCTGTAATATCATTCTGTAATGTTAAAGTCTGTCTAAGAAATATATATATATTATTTTGCCTAATTTCTTCTTCCGTAGTAAAAAGGATCATATATTTTCCATACATAGACAATATATTGCAAATATATTAATAAAATATTGAATGTTAAAATATATGGAAAATATATGATATACAAAAAATTATTAAATATCTCATCTTAGAAAAAGTCAAATTTTTCCAAAAAATTGGCTATAGATAAGTTCGTATCAGTAGATTTTATAATTAAAAAATTACAAAAAGTTCTAACTATTTCATTATATTTTGTTTGTCCTACCTTAATATATTTAGTTCAATAATTGTAATTGGATTCGATCATTTTTGTACAACTTTTATACTCGCAAATTTGTATCTTAAAAAACAAGAAAATATTTACAATCGAAGATCGACAGAAAAATGATTGATAAGCGCCACTCAGTGAGATGGCAAGCGACTAAAAAAAATTGTTAGCAGTTACATATGAACAATAAAATAATCTACGTAACGCAATTTTGGTAAGGTGGAAAGTGGGAAGGATATGGTGCCAGACGTGCAGTGTCCCAACGGCTGCTATTACCAATTCTCATTTAGCCAAGCTCTACTTTTCTACTTCGAACCCGAGCAAGTGATCCAGTACATGTTAAAACGAATCATAGGACCGGCCACAATCACCGGATCTCGCATTCAAAAGCTGGGAAAATTCGCGGGCTGCAGCCATCCTAGCGTCAAGTCCCAGTCCAAAGTCGGAAACGAAAGTGAAGAGCGCTAACAAAAGTTAGTAAACAGTTGGAAGGAAAGCCAGCGGGGTGAGAACCAAGAGAGACAAAAAAAAGAGAAAAAATAAATTTGGGGGAAAAGTAAACGCGTTGCCGATCTTGCGCCATCCCGCGGGTTTCGGTAGTCGCATTGACGCCAGCCAAATCAGAAACAAGCTAAGTAGAATGGAAAGAAGCATTAAAACGCATTATGTAGGTCGGCATGTCACGCAATCGTCATAATTAAACGTAATGCACGGATGCAATATGAAAATTAAACATTGATTGGAAAACAAAAATTGGAAACCATGATCGGTTGGAGTAAAACAAAAAAAAACATTTGCGGCACTACTGGGTTTTGGAAATCCAACACCGAACTAATTGAACCAAATTAAAAAAGTGAATTAATTTGGAGTGGCTTGATAATTATAGCCGTGGATTACATCCCCAATTACTCTGACACGGACCTGCTCTCAAGCCAACTCTGTCGGATGAGAGCACTTCATATTTGTGCAGTTTGTAAAAAATTTTTTCATGCTGCAATTTAAGGTTCTTATGTTCAGTGTCTTTGTATATATATTATTTTTACACTGAAAATAATTAGATGAATGACACTTTGAGCTGAGCCAAACAAGTTTCTTGCCTTATGAATGCATGAGCATGTCGTGAGAAAACCTGCAGCTATACTATGAATATTTAATTTTCTCAATGTGACAAGTCGCAATGATGGCACTTTACTTTGTTTGACCATCAGTTGAAAAAGAATGGTAAGTGACCACTTTAGAAAAAGATTGAGGGGAATCAACTAAGTGCTAGGGTAACAAATGCACAAATATTTAATTCAGTGTTTCAATAAAAGGCACCCTCTGATGTTCAATTAGAGATGATCTCTAATGTAAATTTTCTATGAAATCTCACATTAAATATATCAAATTTGTGCTGCCAACTTCAGCTATGCTTATTTACTTCTGCTAAGAAAGTGTGACTTATGATTTTCTGATTCTCCCTTGGATTATCCTTTTTATAAGATACTTACGTTTGTATAATTCACGAATAAAATAAAAGATTAACATGGTAAATATTTCTACAATATTTCTATCCATATGGAAAAAAAAGAAATTAAGAAACAAAGAAGCTTATTGATGTTGGCAGGGGATAAATGTTTAATGAAAAAAAAATATATATATACAATGAAAACGTTGATGATATTTGGGTTGTTTCACTCACTAAGCCGGGAGACAGCAGCTGATATCAAGTTGTATGTGATTTCATCGTCATATATCTGGCGGACGAGAAATTGTCCTTCCATGTTTACAGAAGCTTCTTTTCTGAAACAAATCAAACAGCGATGTTTTCCAAAATAATCATTTGCGAATGATATTGAAAAATAATTTTTCAAAATCAGTCAATTTTGTTGTTCGAGAAATCTGTTACACGAAAAATTTGAGTATAAAAATCCAATTAATGTAACGGAAATTAATAATCCAACAAAAAGTGCGTCCAATAATTTTATTTTGGGGAAAAAAAGTAGGCGTCGCAGTAAACGTCACGGTTTCAAAGCTTTTAAAAATTTGCAACTTTCGAACTAAAAATTACATTTCGTGTGTACAAATGGACGCGATGAAACGTTTTCACACCCTGAACTTTGAAGAAATTCCAAAGCGATTTGTTATTTCTTTAAACTAAATTTCATTTTGTATCAAAGCTGATTGAATCTGAGAAGGCGAATATGTTAAAAAGGGTGATCAAGAACTGATAGACGTGCTTTTCAAGGACACAGGCTCTTAAGTTATAAACTGATTTAAGTTGAAAGTACTCTTCTTTTAACGGAACTACGAAAATCATGACTTTGAACGAATATTGCATGTAACATTTTTGCATGAAAATATTCTTTGACGCCTTCCTTTTTGGAATGCATCATATGACTGAAATGTATCAAACTTTAAATTGAAATATCTCGAAACTTTTCTTTCCATGTTTTTCAATCCTGAAAAGAATAATATCACAGATTTTCATCATCAATTTTTTAAACAAAAAAAAATGAAAATGGGTAGAATGACAAGTTTAACATTCCTTTTGGAAAGCAAGTTTTTTTTCACATTCAGAGTAGGAAACGATGCCAGTTTCATTAATATTTCTATACGGCTTTTTGAATCCCTATTCTTTTCAGAATACGTGACTTAACCTTTGTTTAAAGATTTAATACTTTTTCATCATCCCGAAGTTGTGACACATTTTGATATTACAAATTTTGGAGGGAATACATTGTTCGAATTTGTAAAAATAAAGAATCGTTTTATGCATCGAGAAATTGGAAGGTTTGAATTAAATTTTCAATTTTATTCAGTTTGCAAATATTGAACCAAGAAAGTTTCATTCATTTGAAAGTAAAATCACAACAGAATAAACGACTTGATATTTTACACAAACTCTCCAACTGCGCCGAAACTATGCAGGTGCGATTTTTTTTGTTTGTCTGAATGATCGATAAAATAACAAAGGAAAGTAGAAAGACAAAAACGCTATTGGCACAGAAAGCAGTAACACCTCGCTTTTACGTTCTCATCTGTAAAACAACGACAAAGTGTTTTAATAAAAGTTCTTCCATAAAATTATTTTAGTTATAAAACGAGGAATTTTTTGATGAAATTATCCGCGTGACTTTCCGCAGTGAATGTAAAATTATCATTGCAATTATTATGCTCCTTTAAATTTATTATTATTATTTTTATTGCAAATTTATCCATCCTTGAAAATTATATATTTGTAAATGAGCTTTATAATTTTATATCTCTTTGCAAACTTACGCGAAAACTTTCATTCTTATCTATTTCAAATTTTTTCAACAAATTATATTTTTTTATTAGAGCACCGTAGTGTTCATTCAATCTTTAATTTGCGTGAGAAAAAATTCAATTATTCAGTTCATTAATTATTAAAACGTGATAATCAATCATTTATCAATTGACTGAATAAAAAGCTTCAAGTTTTCAGCGCATCATGATTATTCCTATCGACCACATAATTCTTCACACAATTTCACAGCTTTCATTCAATTATTGATCTTTGAAAATCAAATTTATTGATCTCAAAAATATTCGGGGCTAGCCATAATTAAATTCCAATAGTAATTTTCATCGCACTTAGTGGAACAAGATCATATCTTTGAGATCCAATAACTGGCAATAATTTTTGACCTGATTCAATCTTATCAAAACAGAAATTCCATGCTTCATTTTCAGAGTGTCTGCCGAAATTCGATTTTTTCTACTTAAAATATATCAGTTTCGGTACACTGTATCAACACAAAAGTTGATTTAAAACAAAATAAACTGTTTTTAGAATATTTTGTAAATCTTAATGTTAAATCTAGAGTAGGTAAGATTATATAAGAATCAACCCTTAAAGAGGCAAGTTGCGTGTCTTGGATGCCAACCAAAAAGAATGCAACGCTCTGCTCAATAAACGGCCAAGAAATATTTATAACAGTGCTTTTAGTTGAAAATAATGTACTTACTTTATGGTTTCCCATGTTTCCGTGCCGAAATTTTTGACAACTAAAAGCTCAAGGGCATAGTTTACAAAACCGTACTGAAATCAACAAAAACATTGCCATATAAATGATCAGACTTTAATTACACGCTTAATACATTAGAATAAGAAAACTTTACAAATTGTAATATTTTTATTTCATATGAAAAATTGTATGATTTTATGAACATAAGATTGTACAATAAATTAAAATTTTCAAATATTTGTTTCAAATTAAACCAAATATTCTACAAAATTGATAAAAATATTTTATTTCTAAGAAGTTGAAGAATTTTCGAAAGTTTAGTTTCTTCAAAGATTCATTAGATTAACAATTATTTTATTAATGTGATTAGAAAAATAAATTTGCATCAAAAGTCATTTTTTTAAACTTTATTTACTCTATCAACTAATTGAATTGAGAATTTCAAAAAATTTTATTTAAAAATTTTACTGTTAACAAACAAGAAACAGAAAACTGGTGAGTTGAGAAATAACTGACGTCTAGAACGAGGAATGAATCGTGACTTACCATAGTTCAATCATGTATCATCTATAGAGTCCTTATAACATGTGCACTATTGTTTTGATCATTCTAATTGTTGATCTTGGAGACTATCATGTTTATCTCTTGCTCACAGGACGTAAACTGCAGGTGAGTTCATTAGAGACTATAAGTATCGATTACTTAAAATCAGTTGCGCCACCTACATCATAAGCCGTGCGTCGTCGTATCGCACACTATTTGTTCTTATTTGAATTCTTCCTTTTATATTTTGAGTCAAAAAATATTAAAATAAGTATTGCGATATATAATGAATCTAAAGGATATCGAATTTCGCATAGTTCACTAAGACAAAATCAATGACGGAGTTTTTTCAAAGTTCGCGGATACCAACAGCGTACAGTTTTGCAATACACTAATGAAAATGCGTTGTTTTTTTTACCGCAAAAGTAAGTTAATTAATTGCGACCTTGAATTTATCAAATTGTTATGCAAAAAATTAATTAACATCAGAAATTTAGCCGTTTGATTTTTTTTGTCTTCTGACTTTTAAAAATTTTTTAGCATTTTCATGATTTTTTGCAATATTTCAATCAGCAAAAATTGTTATTTTTTACCTGCCTTGAACTTTTTGAAATTTTCTCAAAAATTATTATTAATTCAGATACTGTCAACTCGAGTACATTCAAAACTTATAAAATTAAGTTGGAATTTGTTTTTTAAGAATCCTTCTTTTTTATTTCTAAAATACGATAAAAGAACTTTTTAAGGAAAATGTTATATGAATTGGGGCATACAAATCGAAAGAGTCTCGTTGACGAATTCGTGAAACGTGAATAAAAATTAAACATATTTAAAACTTTGCAATTCAGAGATATTATAATACTCGTAAATTCTAGTTTTAATGATAAAATCCAGAGGCAATCCTTATCCGATCTAAAGTTTGATCATTTTCATATAATTTTGATGAATACATCTTAATGTTCTCAAAAGATGCTGGGATGATTAGATCCATTCGCGTGTGATTAATCTCCAAATTTTCTTCATTTCGAAAGAAATCATTTTTAAAAAAAAATATGATAAATTAATTCAACAATCTCCCAAAAGAACGACATATTTTCTGAGACCATTTTTCATTTGCCTACAAATGTTTAATTCCACAATTCTCATCGCTAATGTGCGGATTTGAATTTCAGTGGTATAACTTTAAAATGAGTCAGCCCAAGACCAAATTTAATCTCTCTACTTTTTGTTATTGCGATGAATTTATACTTATATTTTATGAATAAAAATTTAATAATCATACAGGAAATCTTCTATAAAAATGTTGAATCTGGCGAAACTTTAGCATTTGAAGAACAAAAGCCAAAATTGATCCTCAATCGAGCAGTTTACTGTTAAAAAAGCATTCAAATCTAATCAAATCCTTTTTTTGACAGAGACAACTACCATTCAATCAATTTTCGGTCTCTATTGAATTACCTTTTGAAAAGCCAAATAAAGGCTGAGAGAAGGCTAAATATTACGACTCGGGATTTCTTTTGTTTTGGTGACTGGTGAAATTCAACGTGCGAAGGATGTTGTAAAATCAATGCGAGTAATTGTTACGTTCGAGTTGTTTTGCTTATTTATTGTGTTTGAAAAATATTCAACTAACTTCAAAGTTTGTCCCGATTCTTTGTAACATAAAAATCGACCAACAAAAAGGAATAAAAAATAATTGGTCTTTCTTAGTAACACAAATAAATACAATTACAATAATGATACAAATAATGATGATTTTAAGGGGAAACGATGCGCTGAATGCACAAGATAAAAAGTCTTTATTTTGAACTTTTTTTCATATTTATGAATAATTATTCGAATTTCATTTTATGCACAAATTAGTGCTAATAATTTATAAATAATACAAGTATTTTTCATACGTAATATAAACCTCGTTTTGAAAAACTGGTTGCGATGGATATAATAAATTAGAACATAGTATTCCAATGCTGACGAACAAATTGTGACATGTTGTTATACAATAATTCGTTGAATTTGACGTAATTTTATACATTTTTAGTGCCTTCGTTTTTTAGTTCAGCTACCCTGTGATAATTCAGTTATTTTTCCCAAAATGGCCGCTATTCAAAGTTTGAAAACTTGATTTTGAGGAAAAATGTTAACTCAAAAACGCTGCTGTATTGCAAAGAAAGAAACAAATAAAAAATAGATTTGTTATGTAGAAGAGAATATAATCAAAATTATTCATCAAAGAATAAATCATAGTCAAAAAAAAAATAAAATCATAAATCATAAATCATTGTTAGCCAACGCGAACCGTCGGCAAACAAGTTTCATCAAATGACGGTACCTCATGATAAAATTGAAAATAATACTTTTGTTCTCCTGAACGTGTAAAAAAATTCAATAGCTTTACAGAAAATAAACTGAATACAGATAAATTCGAAAAATAAAATCTAATTTTTAGTTCGAATTTAATTCATTTTTACGTTTTTAACTAAAACATAAAGAGCAGAATCAAGTTAATTGAACACACTAAATCAGTCAAACGTATGAAACTAATCAAATTTTTATTACAATCAAAAACCATATACAAAATAACAAGTAGATGTATTTCAAATTTCAAATGTTTTATTGATTCTGAAATTTAACAAGTGATGGATACATTTTAATGCGAACAATTATTTGATTAACCAATAATTATATTTTTACAATTAAAAATGTATATTTTTCAAAATACAATTACAAATTGTATTTTGAAATAGAAGAAAATTTGCTAATAAAAAATAATGCTCATTGTTTGAACTGTTCAACTGATCATTCAGATAATTTTTAACATTTTCACGACTTGATTAATTATGTGTGTTATGTTGTTTAATATTTGTTCTATAACTTAAAATAGAAAACTGATTGGTTTTATATTATTTATTATTTATGTTAAATAATTTAAAATCACTTGTTGTTCCTCTAAATTCTTATACTAGACATCAATAAATATTTTTCACGTTTGTTTTATTTAAATCATTATTGAGTTTTTGAGTTGGAAAATCTAATTTTCATACTTTCAGATCCATATGTTGGCTGAGCATGGTCAGAAATTCACAAAGAACTTCAGAAATATTGTAAATAATCGTATTACCTATAAACTATTTGAATTTGTTTGTGCGTAAAATGAAAGTTTTTAACCGTTATTAATAAACATAAAAAAATGTTGGCCTGGATTATATTTTGAGTTTTATGAAATATATAAAACATTCAATTAAGTTTTAAAACTTGCGCATGCAGGGTAGTATACCCCTTTAATGCAAGTACAATATCAAAATGAATTATTTGTTATGATGTTTTACATTTCTTGAATAGAAAAATCAAGTTACTGTTTCGTGACCATATTGTAAACAAAATCTTCAACATTGTTTGAGGGGGAAAAATAAATCAGAACAAAATCATTGGATACGATGAAATAGTCTCTCATTTCGAGGATTGGCTTTTTTATTTATTGTATTTCTTACACATGTTCAATCAACTATAGCATTGGGAAATTTTTCATTTCGGTGACCCTAAATCGATGTAATAAGCGCTGATCGAAATCTCATGTCAACACGTCGCACATGCAGGAACCTCTCCCTTTTTCAAATTAACGGAGATACCAATCTCAATGTCCGGATAATGTTTTTTCTTTATCAACTTGAAACGTCATAAGTATTGAGAAACAAAATTATACGATCTGGATTATATTTTCATTATTATACAAATGATCTGCTCGTTTAAAAAATCTCGTACATTTTTTTTATCCCACAAGGCCATAATTTGTCTCAAAAAGTTTGCTGTGGATGTAAAATACTGATATAAACATTTTCAATGACGTTCCAATTGTTCAGTACATTGAATACTACGTCAAATATAACCGCGATTGTGTTCCATTTTTCAATGTTCAAAAGCCAATAAATCTGTTTCGGATTCTGCTCCACTTTTAGCATAATGAATTTCATTTGTATTTTCTTACAAATTCTATAATTCTTGTTTACCATTTCAGCGAAACGAAATTGCGAAAGAAGAGAGGAAAGAGATTAGATGATCAAATTTTGAAAATTCACATGAAAATAACATCGGAAATTAACTGGATGTCCCTTAATCTAAAGTTAATCCCTGTTGAAAAGCATTCTCAAATTAAAACTCAGTGGAAATCTGAGACCAAAATATTCATTACTTGATTAACAAACACATCCGAGCAGTGAAATTTTCTCTCCTCGACAATTTTTAAATCAACTCATTAATCAGTCTAGGCTGACAAAAATTCAACAAACAAAAGTAACTTTGCAGAAAGTATAAATGTGGTATGCTTATTGATTGAAAATAAAGAAGAAAATAAAAATAAAAAATAGGTTCTTGCGAATCGAAAAATTGTCAATATTGTGCGAGGACTGGCAGTGCTGGAAGCATAGTTGAATTCATCAATTAGATGCTGCACGTTTTACATAAGCTGAAAGAAAATGTGGGTCATTGAAGGTCTCGAAAAAGGAGCGAGCGCGCGTGATATATACGCCACTTATCATTGCGACCAGCACATATATACTTTTTCGTGCTACATATTATTACCTACACGTACGTTTAAGCTACAAGTTATACATTATCATTAATTTCAATATGAATCTGTATGTGAAAATCGCAAGCTCTGTGAGATATATTGAAAGTTGAAATATGTCCCAGATGAAAACTGATGTGATTAGGTGTCGGAAGTATCACCGGAGGGGTATCATAACAAGCATCGGAGGGGGGTGGGAAATTTTCGGCTCGGCAAAAGTCTGGCTTTGCGCCGGCGTGACTTTCACCCATGAGTCCGTTTCTCGAATTAATGACTGAGCTTTTCTGTGTTGCTTTTTACAGCGAGCCGACTGGTTTTCTTACAAAACGACACGCGCAGTTGCGCTCTTCTTTCTTTTCAATCCCACCCAGTTCGCGTGCTTTTTCCGTATTTCCGCACGAGCCCTCGAGACCAGAGATCGATCTCACTTTGGTTCAATGGTAACGGATGTACATCCGTCTTTCTTGGATACCACCTCTCGATTAGCTTGCACCCTCTCTTTCGCACCGTACTTGGCGCTACTGGTAGCTTCGGTCAATCCCAAACCAGTATGGCGCTACGCGTTCACACACAGTGCTACAACAATTTTTCTCACAATTTATGCCGCGTTGTGATTCGTTATTAATTCCATTCAAAACAATCAAATGAAAAACGTTGGCTCCATGTGATCACTGACTAGAGAGATGTTCCAAAAAACGATCCTCAATTTGGAAATCATTTACATCTTTTTGAAACAGTGCGCTGAACAAAAACTGATGTGCCTGGGATTGTGAGGTAAAGTAGTGAGACTTGATAACCAACGAGAAAACAACCATGGCATGTCCTTTTTCTCCGGAGTTTGTCAGTCCAGATTGCGCCGAAAAATCAAAACAGGACAAAATTAAAACACCCCGACAGTCCTCAATACAAATTACTTCCTCTTTGCTCGGAGAGGACGAAGAACAAGAGGATACACAAACACTTAATTTAAAACATCTGAGGGCCGCTGTACTTATGCTGACCAATCCAACGGTAACAACAATTTACCTATTACTATAAAAATTAATTTTTTTATTCCGATAAATTGATTTATTAGCCATTATTTTTTTTATGGTATGCAACAAATTTTTAAATAAATTTTTTCGGTGTCTTCGTACAAGATTTATGTTCTTTTTATGTTTCAATTAAAAATGTTCAAGCCCGAGCGAAAATGTCATTAAAAACAGTTTGAGAAATTATATTCTTAAAAAATTAATCTTGACGGGTTTTTCGCAATGGGTTTTGTGCGATTAAAAAAGGGACCTTGACTTGAGAATTTATCGCTTGCATTTCTCCACGAATAACATTAATTCCATCGCGATTGAAAAAAATGCGAAAGCATATACTCATGATGGAGAAAATTCAATTAAGACAATATCTGGTTGAGCGAGACAATTAACAAACAAGAAAACACGGTTTACTTAAGAATAACTTACCAAGTTTGTAATTTGATTTCAGTCAATCCATTTCATTGTCCTAGAAATCATTTCATTTTCGCATTAATTAAAATTTTCAACTTCAATTGCAGTTTGTTTTTAATTTTGTTCCCTTTTTAATATATCAAAACGTGAACTCAATTCCAACATCGAGTTTTATTATACAGTTCAATCAATAAAAAGAACAGATTAATTTTTTGATTGAAAACTTTGCAATATTTATTTGTAAGTATTTTAATTAAAAAGGACGAGCAAAATTATTTCTCATCAGTTATTTATCAATTGGAAATACTGTGTTTTATTATTTATTCATAATCGTTCGCTATTAATTGGTCGTGTTTTGAAGAATATTTGTCAAAGTCTCGTTGTAATAATCACTTGTGATTATTGGAGTAAGACTATGTGACATCGTTTCGTTCAAAATATACTAACTGTGGTTTAGCAACGCTATGATAATTAAACACAAATGACATGAAATAGTTTACGATGTAATAGACGGGAATTGTACAGTCACGATTATTCAGAGACGAATTATTGCAATCGAAACAAGCCATAATGAACGCAGCGCAACTTATCAATATCCGATCTTTTCATTAAATATTTGTTTGTCTTTGAATCGGAAATTATCACTAATTGATATCATTGTCATTGCACACATCAACATGCATCCGATTTGCGACGTTACTTTTTACGACTTCATAATTTTATTCCTTTTCGCGAAAGTTATAAAACTACTTAAACCCTGTATAAAATTAATGTCGCGAAAAATCAGTTCTGAATTGGATGTTCATTTCTAAGTTCTCGGTAAAATATGACTAGAATTAATTAAATTTTCATTTCTCTTTCTACACGTGAATTTAGTTATTTATCAACTGTTATCTTGACATAACAAAACATTTGAAACTAGAAATTCATGTAAATTCGAGCACATAATTAGTTCCACTATCAGTTTTTGTTTGACTTCCGCAAAGTTATGTGCCGTATATTGTATATATAAAATCAGACAAGTGCGCTGCTTCTGCATTTCATTCCGAGCTTCACTTTTTTCCGCACTGAATACTTTCAAGATTCCCATTAAAAATAAAAGCAAATTCAAATAAAACAATATAATTTAATTCTCCGCGAGACCTCATACGTTATCGAGGCTTTTGTTTTTACTGTATTAGCAGAAAAGCACTGTAAATCGTTTAATGTAAAGTGAAATCCCGCCTTTTGTTCACAAATTAAGCGCATAAATGTATAAAATTATACAGAACGCATTCAATTTGTGTGTTATTACGTTGTGTCATCTCTTATTAACAAAATATGAAGTCTAATTGTATATTTAGTTCATCGCAAAATGAAATGATTTTAAACCTGTTGAAGGTTCATTTTATGCACAATTGGTTTTATAATTCCAAATATCTAATTGCGTACAAAAGCCAAACTTATAATCCTCAAATGTTATTTTAAATACCTAATTTTCAAATTTACTCTTCACTTGTTATTTTTTTATGGTTTCAGTACATAACAAGTTTTGATAAATAATAAAAACTGATTCTTGTTGAACAGTCGGTATTTCGATAGTTTAAAAAAAAAATTATGTAAAAGAGAGGAATTATTTACTTAGGAGAATAAACCAAACGACCCTGCATTTGTATTATTGTAATATTAAACAAACAGTCAATAATGTTTACTTGGCACACAGTCCGCAGAAGAGGAAACATATAAGTAAAAATTCATCGAAAGTTCAAACATGTTTTATCGTTGAAAAAAACAACAAGTATGGGAAACAATGTTTGCCATGTTTTCTTTGCATTTTTAAAATCAAATCAGCTTTGAAAAAGTTCTTAAACATTTAACGTTAAGTCTAGATTGGGTCTGTTCTACTTTCTGTAAATCGAAAACCGGTTGAAAATCATTTGTGCAATCCCACAAAATTCAACATCAACGTTTTCATGCATGTTACTCCATTTCTGTTATACATTTGCTCTTGATTCAATAATTCCAGCCGAGCTGAGATCGCAACCATCGCATCATCGCTTATCCTTGTATTTTCAAATTGATTTAAAATCGAAAAAAGTCTTGGTTGATCAAAATAAAAAATTCCTTAACAACAATGTAACATAAAATTGTGAAAAAGTGTGAAAAAATATGTTAAGTAAATATAAAGCACGATATGAAGATACATTATAAAGTTGTGAAAAACATATTTTCATCGGAATTCTATTGAGATTTGAAATTGAAAATTTTATCCATCAAAATATTCAATGAAAAACTATTTCAATATTTTTTAAAATGCATAGAGAAAATTTTCTCTGCATTTTGAACTATCCGAAATGTATCAATTTGGTGTTGAAAAAAAAATGAATAAACAAGATGAGATGAAATCAGTTTTTTATTGAACAAAATTGCTATTTGATCGCTCAAGCTGAAATTGATCTTATTTGAAAAAGACGAATTACTGAATAATTCTGATCTCGATTTGGAAATTTGATTTAGAATTTTCTGCCCTCGATATACGTATCACGAGGGGAGTCGGGTCAGATATTGATCAGATAATCACTCAGAATCCTGACCAGGATAAAGTCAGAGACGTTACACTAATCGAAAGGTTTACAGAGTTCCTAAATCTAATATACTAACTTGATGTTGATAACAAGTTAGTTGAAATTCCTAAATCAACAGGCCGGCCTAGAGACCTATTTCTTCAATCAAAATTAATTTTCATTGAAAACACATCCCTTAACATTTAGCTTAAAATCTCAAAATTGATTTTTAAGCTGGAACTAAAAAAAGATGTTTTTTCTGCTTTCAGAATGAAGTTCTAGCATCGGCATTAGAGACGTACTTAAACCGAAACGATTTACCGAATTCGACGACGGAATCTTTGTAAGTCAAAAACTAATTTCCAATTTTTGTATTTATTTCTCCTTTACCTTTTTATGAGTGAACTTCCACTTTTGAATCAGTAAAGTAAAAGGGTAATTATGAGATGCCAATCAAATTTCATACGTTCTGCAATCAAAATAAACCTTTTTTTGCAACCGGAAGCGTATAAAAAAATAATTCAATTGGGCATATGAATTTGAGCTTTATCATTTTTACATTGATTCTACTCTTGTACCTGACAGTTATGAATGGAAGAGCGACAAATATATGAATGCTGTTCTATTTTCGGCTACCAATGCTGTCTGATTCCCTAAAACAAGTGTCAGCCTGTTTGTTATAAAGTCCTCTCGAAAAAGATACGCATTTTCACGGATGTAATGGTATTAATAAAAAGCTTTGCTTTATTTCAAAGAATTTTTTTCCTTCTTAGATAAAGCGGTTTATAAATGAACTTCAATTTTTCACTTAGTGAATCTGTGAAAAAAAAATGTGTAAGAAATTAAAAAAAAAAAATTCATCTCTAAAGCGAATTTTTTGATGAATATTTTGATTCGGCATGTTTGGCATTTTTCATTTAACGAAATCGTGAAAAACATACGAAATGAAAAAGTGTGGAATTTAAAAAAATTTATATATCCTCTCTGAAAGAAAATTCTTGAATAAAAAGTTGGATTTGGCCACCTTTTGATCCTATAATCAATAAAGTAATCATGTTTTAATGATTGCCAAACCCTTTGAAAATTATATCCGATATGAATACATCCAATTTCCGTAAATTTAACACGTGTAGAAGTATTCGACTTAATAGGAACAAACCATTTTGATTATCGTTCGCGCAATATGTTACAGGCAAAGGCTTTTGTACAACGTCGGAGTTGAGGAGAACTATAACTTGTTAGAAGACATTTATGAAACCCTCAACTTAGATTGTGGTAAGATTTCTATAGTATGTTAATTTTTCTGATTTTATCACATTCATTTGAAAGTTTGTTAATCAAGTAACAAATTATGATCCAGCAAACAAATTAATGATAATTATCATCCTAATTTACGTTCGAGTTCCATAAATCAAATAAATGTAAATTAAAAGTTGACGTGTTTGAAATAACCCAGATCGATAAATTTTTTTGAATTTTCATCAATAGCAGTCGAGCTAAAAATTGAAGAAAAATCAATGTCTAAAAACGCGGAAGCTCATACACATTGATGGAAAATGGGTTAAACTGTAAAATCCATTTTCAAACCTAGGACAATGTTTCTTGTAGTTTGTAATAAGCAGAATACATCTTCGTTGAGAATAATAGAAGTTAATACTATATTAAAATTCAATTATGAAAGAGAGTCTTTTCAAAAAGGTTGGCAAGGTTTTTATGCTTTTGTACTTTGAGATGTGCCTGGCAGATTGCCAACAGTTTAAACTCTAGCAGTTGTTATATTCTCTTAGCATGTTAAACGTACAACACCAATGTATCAAGTCAATGATATACAATAAAAATCATGCAAAGTAATGAACCAGAACAAACAATTTTTGTTGTTGTCTCTTCTCTAAAATGAAAAGCAACCGTAAATCTGTTCCGCTCGGACATCTCAATGATAAAACTCAAGAAAACCAATATATTTGATTCCAAACTTTGCAAATTTGCGGATAGCATAAATCTGAAAATCGGGGAAATTGATGTTCTTTCAGATATCGATGTTAATTCATTCTTGGATGAATTGGGGCAAGAAGTCATAACAATCGCTTGCATAGGTCTCTTGGAGCGAGCTTTTAGGTGCCTCGGAAACGACCTGACAGCGTTTTTAACCACGTTGGATGGCGTTAACGATGTCATACAACATCAATCAGGAACAGAAACGGAAGCTGAATTTGTATGCATTGCAACTTTGGGCGCTCTCGAACTTCATTTCACCACGGAACACCCCTCTACAGCGTATCTCTTAGTTGGAAGCTTGAAAGGCATCGCCCGACAATTTTACAACGATAAAGCTGATGTAGACATACTGCCTGACCCTTATAATGCTAAATTTTTCAGGTATTCACTCGTCCGGCTGAAAACCAACAATTATTATTATTCATCATGTCAAATCGGATAGCTTGTAATGCGTTTGAATTAACTTGAATAATGAATGAAATTTGCAGATACCGAATAGTACCGGAACAATTCACTCAAAATTTCAGTCCTACAATCTCATCAGAGATTCCGTTTGAAAGCATTTCCTCGTACAAAGAACAGCTATCCGCGAACGCTGAAGATTTGTGTATGGGAGTTGCGAGCTTTTGTAGAGCCTTCCCCTGGCATTTTGTTGTGGACCGAAATCTGGAATTTGTGCAGTTGGGGGTGGGTTTCATGCGCCTTTTCGGACACTACCTAAACACAATTGACCGCAGCATTGCGAGTTATTTCGCGTTCACCAGACCTCGAGGTGTTAATCTCACGTTCCATGAGATTTTGAAGCGCGCCAACACGCCCTTTGTTCTCACACTGCAAAGACCCCCTGAAATCGACAAGCTACAAGCCGAGGTAAGGAAGAAAAATGACCCATCTATATGTTAACTCTGTTATCATTTTATAATGGACCAATTGTATTAGGCTTATGAAACTTCAAGTTAAATGTGGGCGAACGTTTGTACACAAGTGGAGTGGAAGAACCATCGAGAATCACTGAAATAGGTCAAGTTGTTTAATTTGGGCTGAAAAATAAAATATGCAATGTTTAAAGTGTAATTACAGTGCGAAGAAAAAAAATTCTTTTTTTCTTTCGTGGTCTTGATTTTAAAAAGTACTCTGTATCCTATTTATGGCAATTTGTGAACGAATCGTGCAGCCTAATTTCCTTCAGTTGAAACAAAAAATTGCTTTGCAAATGGATCCTACTTCAAAGCTCCTTGTGCTCATTCGTTCAAATTACCCCACTAAAGAGAGTCTATTATTTCCAGTTATTGTTTATTTGGTAACAATTGTTTCGCAAATTTTTAATTAAGATGCACAAAATCATATTTATCGATTTTGCCGTAAGTTTCAACTCGCGAACAAAGTTGGTGTTGATGGCGATTGTAAAAAATTAGAAGT
This sequence comes from Trissolcus basalis, assembly GCA_025266255.1. Lineage (NCBI taxonomy): Eukaryota > Metazoa > Arthropoda > Insecta > Hymenoptera > Scelionidae > Trissolcus > Trissolcus basalis. Next base: position 27,899 of record JAAMPD010000406.1, on the reverse strand, counting down.
TACAAAAAAAGTTGCGAACTTTAATTTAGGTTCGTGACTAAAAAAGTTAACTGCTATCTTGTATCTCGATATACATTTTTTTTCAGCTTCTACAACATGATGGAAATAAATTTTAAATCACAAACTTCGTTTTTTTTTTCATAGGGTCTTGAGTTCAAAGGGCAAATGGTACATTGTCCGGAATCAGATTCCATACTTTTTGTTAGTTCCCCTTTTTTGAATGGACTCGAAGGTCTCACCGGACGAGGACTTTTCATTTCTGATATCCCACTACACGATGCTACTAGAGATGTTATTCTCGTTGGAGAACAAGCAAGAGCTCAGGTGATTAAGATTAACTCACAATTTCAAACTGTTACTCTTGAAAAATAAAAAGTTGAAATTAAATTGATACAAATGCGTCTGCAGGATGGCCTAAGACGGAGAATGGATAAATTGAAAACATCCATTGAAGAGACAACTCGAGCCGTTGATGCTGAAAGAGAAAAGAACGTTAGCCTACTTCATCTCATTTTCCCTCCAGATATTGCAAAGCGTCTTTGGTTGGGTGAGTTTTAATTTCAATTTCATTTTTAATGTCGGGCTTAAACTGATCAATACTACTTAAATTATAAAAAAATTCAATTATTATAGGAGAAACCATCGAAGCGAAAAATTACGCCGATGTGACAATGTTGTTTAGTGATATCGTTGGGTTCACTGCAATTTGTTCAACAGCTACACCTATGATGGTTATTAATATGTTGCAAAATTTGTACGAGCAATTTGATTTGTTTTGTGGGCAACTTGATGTTTATAAGGTGAAAAATTAGTGTCAATAACAAAAAAAAAAAAAAAACTAAAATGTGATTTAAAGGTCTAACACGTTTTATTTTATTGTATTTTATTATTTTAATTTAATAAATTTCAGGTAGAAACTATAGGTGACGCATATTGTGTTGCATGTGGGTTGCACAGAAATACCAGCACACATGCACACCAAATAGCTTGGATGGCACTAAAAATGATACAAACTTGTTCGCATCACTTGACTCATGATGGAAAACCAATCAGGGTAAATAAATATTTGACTTGACAAACTTCAACTCAAGTTAATTTGTTTGTATAACGTAAGAGGGAGTTTCAAATATGAGTGAAAAAATTTGTACCTAGTGCTATAACATCACATCAGATATCAGCACTTGAAATCGATTTTCCTTATTCCGTGATTCAAATTAATGTGTTTTTCAGATGCGCATTGGTATTCATACCGGCATGGTGTTGGCTGGTGTAGTTGGAAAGAAAATGTCTAGATATTGTTTGTTCGGTCACAATGTAATGTTAGCTAATAAATTCGAGTCTACGAGCGAACCATTAAAAGTTAATGTTAGTCCTACTACTTATAGGTAAGCAGGACATGAAAAACTGATGATAAAATTAATTTGAAAGGATAGCTGATAGCGGAAAGTTTTTGTTTAATTTCTAGGTTTTTGATACAAACTCCTGGATTCATTTTGAAAGCTAGGTCCAAAGACAATCTTCCTAAAGAAATGCCACCCGATGAACAGGATACATGCTATTTTCTAGAAGACTATAAACACAAAGATGTGGACGACAGTGAACCTCTGGATAGTCACATTCAAGCTGCTATCAATGAATTTGGGATTAGTAGCACCTTATAAATGACTTATTTGAATGACTGATTTCAAACAATGTTTCAATATCTGGACGGAGAGCTAAAATAGATATTTTTATTTGAATAGAGAATAAAAATAGTCATTTTCACGAATCAATAAAATTGTAGCAATCTTACTGATTTTTATTCAGTAAAAAAAAAGAATGTTTTGTAAGATAAAAGAAAAAAAGCAACAATGAAAATGTTCGATAAGTTGACTTCAATCAAAGTTCTAATTTAATCATTTATACACTGGGAAAAGCAGGTCTTTTTTGCCCGGAAATTTCGAGTCCAGTTAAAGAGTAATTTGTTATGAAATCGGTCATGTACCACATGCATATAAAATATAAATAAATCAATAATAACAAAAAATGAATGAAATATAAAATGAATATATTATATATTCTTTTGTATAAAGAACTGTACTACAAACGAAAATGTTTTTTATTATGATTTTTGTTTGGTTATTCGGTTTGTCAACGATAATTATCTTAGTTAAGTTGAAATGATAATGATTATAAAAAAATGAATATTTATAAAATAAATTTTTAGAATTAAAGTGATATATGCAACAAATTCATAATGGTTTATAATTCATGAAATGTCCTACTTTTGTACGTGGAAATTAAAAAGAGGAACTTAAACTGTAAGTCGATATCAACAGGTACATTAATAATCAAATTGTTTAGTCAAGCACTTCTCTTTGTTTATTATAATACTTTTTTTACGTAACGCTGAATATTACTCACCACTCTTAACTCTTATTCTAAATTAATTCATCAAGTCCACACAACGGAATTCAATTATGCTAAATTGTAACTCTGTTGACAATTTCTTTTGTACAAATAAATATTTATCAATCTTTACAAATTCAAGTTCATGAGTATACAAATAAGGTGTTTCTAAAGTCTTTCAGTTCTTTAAAAAATAAACCTAATGGCAAGTTACATAAATAACTCTAATCATACGTGTTACCTTTAGCAATTCGATATAACACTTGTACTCTGGGACAAATCGACCTGTCCTCTTAATACTTTCTGTTGAAGCTTTTTACAAAATAAATGAGCCATTAACTTATTATGCCGCAGTGCTTCCTCCTTCTCTTTCTGCTTCCGTTTGGCTCGAACTTCATTCAGGCTTAAATAACGTTGTCGTGATAATGCTTTGAGTTTTTCTTTTGAAAAATCTTTTCTTGAGTATTCTGAAAAAGCACAATTAAAATTTATTGTCCGTACAAATTGTTTCTCCAGTGTTTTATGGCATCCGATGTTTATCAACTTACTTTTTATTTTTTGTGTCTTCACAGTTTTGACCGCTCCACTTACATTAGACATAGCCAACAGTTGCATCCTTTTTTCTTTTTTCAATTGTCTAAGTTGCGACATTTCCGATATGTACTTTTGTCGAGTTTGAGTATTGACCACGAATTTAGGATTGTTCAACTGCAAGTATTCCTATTATTAACAAAATGTTCACTTTCGTTAATTACTATAACAATTTATAATTTAGTTGAACGAAGAACTTTGTTTAATCATTAAAATTACAAACCTCAAGTGTTTCCTTCCCTTCGTAATCCTCCTTTTCTTTTTCATCATCGTCACTATCGCAATGGCATCTACCAGATGAAATAGGGATACTGTTTCTACAAGAACTCATAACAGGCTCATTCAATTCCAACCGCTTATCATTATTATTTTTAGTTGTTCTACAATTATCCTTCTGCTTTTTGTCCTCGTCGAATGTGATCTCATAAGCGATGGGTTTAGGGACGATGATGTGACACTTGCATGTTCTCTTGTTGCGGTAACTCAAGCCACAACTACTACAATAATTATAATTCACGGTTACAATTTTGTCATATTCAGCATTACTCGACCCAGCAGTGCTTGACGGGTAACACTTACAGTGGCTGGTGCAAGCGCAATCGTACAACTTTTCTTGAGCTTGAGCTTTGCAGTGACAACACTGCGACTTTTGCGCGCTTTTGTTTAGCTTCGAGTTCATTTGATTCTTAGCCTCTTTCAATTTCATCTGTTCGTTATTGTTACACACACACTCTTTGCGACAGACATTGTCCGCAGGTGGCAAAGACATAATTGATCTTTTATTCTCACATTGCAAGCAAGAACAGGTTTTCAGGCACGTTTTTAAATCGTCCACCATTTGTGAGTATGTTTGAGTCTGACTTGCTGTATTAACCAGTTTATTTGATTTGCACGGCGAAGTTTGTGAGCTGGAGTTGGTAATTTTGACGTACTGGGTAGACACTTTCTGAGCTGAGATTATTTCCGCTCCGGATTTCGAATCCGCATAATTAATGTTCGTAGCTGTTTGAGAGTAGCTGTTACGTTTTCGAATGCATTTCACACTACTATAACTGTTGTGGCTTATTGGATCGCAGGTACTGAGGTCGCAGTGTGATGACCACTGCTTGTGGAGACGAGACTCGAAGGAATTATCAGACACGGTGCTGAAAAGACCAAACAAGTAATGTCAAATGAGTTGAATATAATTCAAAAAAAACATTTTCTGTCAAAAGTATTACCGTTTGTTCATTTTTGCCGATTCTTCATTTGCAGGTTTTTTTTCTGGTGACTTTTTCTCTTGTTTTTTGTAAAAGTGTTTGGGGTTTGATGCCGATGATTTTGTAGGAGAAACTTTCTTTGGTTTTTCGAGTAACCTAAAATGAAAATAAAAAATTTAGTTACAAGGAATGAGGATGTACAAGTAAGAGTTATTTGCATACAAAATTGAAAAGAACCTTTTCAAATTCAATAGATGACTTATTTCATTAGTGATCCAAACCAGCTGGTTTCTCTTTTCCATCTCTGCGTAATTAATCAACTTAGCTCCTTCGGATTCCATTTCGCTGTTTTCTTTCTCTTCGTAATCCCTCTCCGGCGTTTGGAACGGCGACTCCCAATCATTCTCATTGTTATTCGAGTTGATAGTACTTTGACTCTTATCTTCGATCTCTTCCAACAATCCACTCTCCTGATTTGTGATACTCAAACTCGTGGAGTCTTTCCTTTCAGATTTGCTCATCTTTCCATACCCCCGAGGAGGCAGAAAACAATCCGAGCTTTCGCTCTTCTGATAGCAATCGTCATCCACCCTCAAGCCCATCCTCGCTTTCCTTCCATCCGTCTCCGTTCTATCTGTATTCCTGTCGAACTTATCACTACTGCTCTCCACCGTGGGTATTTTTTTCTTAGATTGTTTATCCTTCTTAGAAATGTCTTTTTTGCTCTCTCGCTTGCGCGCTTGGGGTCTCCAGTCCTCCGACGAATCCGTTGTATTTGTTTTTTTCGCCACATTGCTTCTGTAAACCTTTTTCTTATCATCCTCAGAATTCCAAAGACTAGTTTCCTTAGAATGTGAATTCGAGTTCGAATTTGAATTCCCTTCCAGTTTTTCATTGGTGTAATTTGCTGAAACCAGACGATTCACCACGTGATGGATGAACCGCTCCCTCGTTTGTTTGTCGCACTTGTTCGCACTCACCAGGTTCTGAAGGATTTTTAGACTTTTCTCCAAGTCACAGAGTAAGCTGTCTGATTTTCCCCAGAGTTTCTCTTCCAAACTCGAACTTGTGTTCGGCATTGTGGAATGAGAGTTTCCTGTCTCAACAGAGGAAACCCTACTAGACATCCGAGAGGACGTTTTTTCTTCCTGTGTACATTTGTAGACATGGCCTGGGAAGTATTCGAAACTGTTTGCTCGTCCTGTGACATTTTCATCGGGTCGAGAAGTTGATGGGACAGAATCGACAGAAGTAGCAGAACTTTGATAAGTACCTAAAAAACAATAAACAATTTTTAATTGAAATTATAAAGAAAAATGACGAATGTAATTAATTCAATTTATCAATAATTTTGTTTACTTTTTACTTTTCCCACGTCTTCTGTTTTTAGCCTCTTCATCTTCATCACTTCTAGAGTGACTTTTTGATCGAACTTTATAAACATGTTTCGAGCTCTTCAAAATTGACTGTGGCCTTTTGGTTTGCTTCGCCATGTTTTCATCATCTGTAACAGACACCTGGATGCCAACAGACTCTGATTGAACATTTTTCTTCTCCAAGTCCTCGTTCGTCTGAATGACTTTGTCACAAGTGACTTTGTTAACCACAGTTGCAATCGAGGAAGTTGAATTGAAAATGAGCCGCGGAAGTATTTTATACTTGTCCTTGGCACAGAGGTTGAGCTCACTCTGACTCCTCTTCAGTGAAACCAGACTTCCTGACGGCTTCAACAGATTCATTGACGGACTTTTTTTTAACAGCGATTCTCGTGGAGTAGTTCTCTTCAACGATGAATGTTTGGGTAACGATGTAGCTGTTTTGTAAGACGTCGAAGATTTACTACTCTTATCATTTGTATCCGTCGAGTTCTGATAGTGACGTTTCACAATTGGCGTTATTTCTCTCTCGCTTTCGGACTCGGATTGTGCCTTCGACGAGAGAAATGTTGAGTTTGCTTGCGGTTTTAAGTGGGTCTTTGTGTTCAGTTTTGTTTGTGAGTTTACCGGCTCTGTTCCTGAAAAAAAAATCGCAACACAATCAGCATAATTGCAAACGTTCATTCTTACTATAACGTATAAATTAAAAAAAAAATTAGTTGTTTGTTCATACGTTTCGTTATAACGGAAAACCAAACAAATGAAATCATTTCTTTTGCATCAAGCTCAAACTCTTTCTCTTCAAGATTTTTCATGCGATGAAGTGTTTGTTCAAAGACGCTTCTTCCGTTTACAAAGTGTAGAACGGATAATAGAATGAAAAATTGATATAATACAAAAGTGTTTGTCAAAATATAACGAAAAAGATGTATAATATGTTTTTCATAAATGAATTTTCTCTAAAAAATCAATTTTATATGTTATCTTCAAACAACATGACATACAAGATTGTAAACCATTTTTACCCATTCTGTATATATAAAACAAAAATAGTATTTTCATGAGCATTATTGATATTATTATTACATTTCTTTTCGAGTAATGTAATATATTGTGATTAAATTGCTTGGTCTTTTTTACTTTTGATGAAGAGAGGATAGTGTCTGTGAAAAATCTTGATTTAGTTGAGTTATTTTCGAGATTATTCGACGTAAATAAATGAACAAACAAATATATGAATAATTCTGGTAGGAAAAACTAAATGTAAAAAGAGATATAAAATTAAAAAATCAAATTATGATTCGATCAATGTCTACCTTCAGGATCTAATCTCAAGGCACTCGAACATCCAGTATTCAATACCATTCGTTCAATGGTGCTCAACTTCTTATCGACTGACTTCTGCGATGGTATGAAATTCGAATACCCAACGTCAGCCAGGCTGTCCCATTCCAAGGGTTTCACCGAGGCGACACTCGAAGTGGGGGAAGTTGTCTTCTTCTCAAACTCCTGGCTTTCTGATTTGTCCTCGACCTTTGAATCGGGCCAGACAAGTTTGGACTCGTAGGTGACGGATGTGCTATCCACGTTCACCGACTGACCAACTAATGGCGGTCTCACCCACCTGCGCCTCTCTCTTGGGATCCTCAAACTGTGGTTTTCTGAGATACAATCGGAATTGTCTTCAACCAACTTGGGACTTGTCTTGTACAAGTTATAATAATTGTTGCTGCTTGCGGGCAAAGAAAAATATTGTTCTAGATTTGAGCTTTGTGAGTACTTGTGATAGTACTCCATAACCTGTGCAGACAGGGACTTATTGGCAAAACTGTGCCTGGGTTTGGCACCCGAGTCGACAACGTCGACACATTGCCAAGAAGTTGCAACAGAAGTTCGAAGGATGCGATCGGATCTCGGATAGAACTCGCCAATAGGCTGCGTTTTTGAGGCGTTCAAAATGTTCAGATCTTTGATTCTGCCATCGCAACTTGACTCTGAATCATATTCCATGCTCATGGACTGTGAGATTCAAAGCTCGGCATCTTCGATCGGGGGACAATGTCTGTGCGTTTTGCGAGTAGCTGCAACACGGTTTTGTGACGTGCACATGCTTATTTGTTGAAGCTTGTGGGTGCAAACGATGACTGGTGCAATCCTACAAAAATTATGAATCAAAATAAGTTTAAAATGAACATTTAAACTATAATGTAGCATTGTTTTTGTCTTTCCAAGACTGCTTCGATTTCTTTAAACTTAATAATTCTTGTAAAAGAAAAGAAACAAGTAACTAATAAAACTCAATTGAAAATAATATTTTGTAAAAGTAAAAGACTAGGGCGACATAAATAAGAGCAACTTTATTCACATAATATCATTTGTTTATAAGTAAAAAAGAGTAATTTCAAAAAGTATTATATTTACATTGCATCTCCATAGCTTTTACTTGTAAACGTTAAATGTAATCAAATCACTGTATGGTAATGAAAAGGTTAATTTCAAAAGGAAACTTAATACAAATTCAAAACAATATTACATTTTCATTCAAAGATTAAGATGCATCTGCAGTTAAATATACGTGAACCATTATTTTGATCGAGGATTTGATTTGTATTCAATTAAGAAATCTTTTGAAATGAAATATTGTATTGAATCTATACTTGTTTGTTTTATTAATTAATATCCTGCCATTTAAAATAAATTGGATCGGTAAATAAAGCCAAAGGAATTGAGTTTTTACTTTGTTCTCTTTTTTTTCAAAGTACAGAGTACAGACAAAAATAACAAAATAATAAATTACCCTGAAATCGTGTTTCATCTGAATGATCATGCTCTTTGGATAAACCAGAATTTGCCGCCAAAATTGAAAATTCAGTGAAAATGCATATTTTCTTGTCTAACTGACAAATATAGAAAAAGAAAACATTTTATTGTTGAATTCTAATTAACAGTGCGGTATGATGTTATAATTTCATTTATTGTTTATAAACAAAAACAATGAAGGTACATCATAAATAATGTTTTTAAAATAAAATGATTTTTAATGGAAAAATAGAATATAATAACGTAGATGAAGATGCTCAGTAAGTCTTTGTTGTATCTTCGTATATAACTACATTAAATCCCCTTTTATGGTCGCCCTATAAACTCCGACAGCAAAATAGTATTTTCTTTTCAAAAAACATAAACAACATTATCTGTTAGTTTTTTGTTTTAAACCAAGTTCGATATTACTATAACAAATTAAAATATAAGAACGGTGATGAGTGTTATTCATTTTGAACTGTTACGACGAAAATGTAAACAAATAATAAATTTACAAAACCTTAGAGAGGTTAAGACGCTACCTGATAAATGCAGCTATTGAAGTCCCACAAAATAACGTATGAATAATTTGCTACACTGTTTTGCAACAGGATCAACCGTGAAACATAATTGTTTCATTTGTAACAAATTATTCAGCTGAATAAACACTCAAAACAACAAAAGACGACACGCAAAGTAGAATCGGTTGACAGTTATATGGATTCAGGTTGTTTACATATGAGACCAAGAGCGTCTACGCGGAACAAGTTTGAATTGCTCGACCATGAACTATGAACTTTCAAGTGAACCGATCTTTAGAAATAGTTACAAATTTTACCGCTAGTGACGCCACAAAATAATCCCGCGAAATTCAAGTAGTTACAAATGTACTATTTTTCATTGATTCAAAGCATATTTGCCATCATATAAATCTAATATAAATCTAAAATCAAATTAATACTCTGTCATAATAAACTAAATAAAATCATGACTAAAATGAGATGAAATTGAGATATTTCAATGTATAAATTCAAAGATGGTATTTGTCCCGCGCTTTACCGGCATTCATTTATTGGTGTTACGCCATGGTGAATTCGACCAATGATTTTGATCAGGCTTTCCGTTTAGGGACTCTAACCGAGAGTTGCGACTGGAGAGCCGCTATGAGCCTCGCGGACGAGTTATTTATGTGTTAGTTAATTTGGATTTGGTAGTGGTGTGATTGTTGTGAATAGTTAATAATTTTGTTCACTTGATATCGCTCGAGATATGAAATGTAACAGCAAGCCGAACGGACAGACAAAATTTGAAGGATCCAGAGCATAGTTAGCGAGGCTGAATTGAAAATTGGATGAGATACGTTTCCAAGCAACCGTTGTTTTAGAAAAAACCTCCAAGACCGCTCAATTACCATTGCTCTCGCGCGGAACGTTGGTGTCATCGAGAAAACAAAATATTTTATTGTTCAAGTGGAGTAGCAACTGTTGTCGCGGTGAGTGTCGGTACAATTTTTCAACAATTGAGCTCGTGGTAATAACGACTGTTATTACCACCCCTCATACGAGCACGGTTTCTTTTGTCCTGTTTGGTTATGTTTGGCTTTTCAACTACGAGCTAACCAAAACTCGTAGTTTTTTTCAAACTCATCCCCCCCCAAGTCTTGCACACCATTCTTACATTTGTTATTATCCACTTATAAGTGACACAAATTCTCAGATTATAACTCAAGTAAACTCATTTTTTTAACTTCGATATTATTTCGTAATTTAATTGATTGATAGTTATTTTTCTTTAAACTGATTGTTTCGTTTTGTTTTGTTTTTTTTCAGATAAAAAGTTGCAGTATTAATTCGGCGTACGATGAAGTGAAAAACTGGGATACAATGATATTAAATGATCATCATTCTTATCTGCATTTGATTGATCACAATACGTTGGCGGAAGAACGTCTCTCAGTTGTACAGCATTTAATTTTGGACAGCTAAAATGGATCACTTGCAGGAAGTCCGACAGTTGGAATTGTTGTGTAAACAATTGTACGAGTCACAAAATGCAGCTTGTCGCGCGGAAGCTGAGAAAAGTTTGGTTGGATTTCAAAATGCACCGGATACCCTCGCTAAGTGCCAGCTGCTGCTGGACCGCGGGGACTCAGCTTACGCACAATTGCTTGCTGCAACAACCTTGACAAAACTGGTATCCCGGTCGTCGCAAGGACTCAGTTTGCAACAAAGACTTGATATAAGTATGGGCAAAGATTTATTCAATTTTTAAATCAGATATATTTTTTATCTTCGATAAATTCCAAGATAATCAGAGGTTAATTGACACTTAACAATTTGATCCACATTTTAGGAAATTATGTTTTGAATTATCTTGCGACTCAACCGAAATTGGCAAATTTTGTAATACAAGCATTAGTAACACTGTTCGCACGAATATCAAAACTAGGTTGGTATGATATGGACAAGGAAGATTATGTTTTTCGAAACGTAGTTAGCGACGTTGCAAAATTTTTACAGGTAAGCAATGTTTTTGTCATGTCTGTATTTCTATGAATGTAAAAAAATTTTGATTTGCGATGGAAAATTTAAATGTAACTTATTTTTTTTCCAAGGGTTCTGTCGAGCACTGTATGATAGGAGTACAATTACTGTCCCAGTTAACATGTGAGATGAATCAAATATCCGAGGCTGACGCAAATCGATCGCTAACAAAGCACAGAAAAATAGCCATCAGTTTTAGAGACACTCAACTTTTTGAAATATTTAGGCTATCTTGTTCTCTTCTCGGAACTGCCCGAGAAAATTGCAAGAATCTGAACTTTAATGACGAAGCGCAGGTAGATTAACACTAATTAATAACTGCAATAGCAAAACAATATCAAAAATTGATGACAATTTTCACTCTAACAATATTTTTATCCATTTTCAGCATGGTCTGATGACTCAGCTGCTCCGACTCGCGCAAAATTGTTTGACCTTTGATTTCATTGGAACCTCAACTGACGAGAGTTCAGATGATTTATGCACTGTGCAGATTCCAACCAGCTGGAGACCAGCTTTTTTAAATTTCTCTACAGTAAAGCTATTTTTTGACTTGTATCACAGTCTGCCCAATACTCTGTCTTCTTTGGCCCTAGCATGTTTGGTTCAAATCGCCTCAGTCCGCCGGAGTCTATTCTCGAACGGCGAGCGCGCAAAGTTCCTCACTCACCTTGTAAACGGAGTCAAACACATACTCCAGAATCCTCAGGGTCTGAGCGACCCAAGTAACTATCACGAATTCTGTCGTCTGCTCGCCCGTCTCAAAAGCAACTACCAACTAGGCGAGTTGGTGATGGTGGAAAATTATCCCGAGGCCATTCAGCTGATTGCTAAATTCACCGTGCAGAGCCTGCAAATGTGGCAGTTCGCTCCCAACAGCGTCCACTATCTGCTGAGTTTGTGGCAGAGAATGGTTGCCTCGGTGCCTTATGTAAAAGCAACGGAGCCTCATTTGTTGGACACTTATACACCGGAAGTGACCAACGCGTACATCACATCAAGGCTGGAATCAGTTGCTGTTGTTGTTAGAGAAGGCATCGAGGACCCTTTGGACGATTTAGGCATGGTGCAGCAGCAGCTGGAACAACTCTCAGTTATCGGTCGATGCGAATATCAAGATACTTGTGCCCTCTTGGCTCAGCTTTTTGATCAGGCTGCGAGAACTTATCAAGAACTAATGAATCAGCAGACCGCAGCCGCATCTCCGGAACAACAGAGAATTGAAATAGCTATCCAAGAAGGACAGCTTACATGGCTTGTATACATCATTGGTTAGTTTTCAATTTGTTTGCATCAACATGATTTACAAACAAAAAGTGATCGTATTTTGATATGATTTTATTTGAATTTTAGGTAGTGCCATTGGCGGTAGAGTATCATTTAGCAGCAACGAGGAACATGATGCCATGGATGGTGAATTGGTGTGTCGAGTTCTGCAACTGATGAACCTTACCGACTCAAGACTAGCTCAGAGAGGCTGTGAAAAACTCGAATTGGCCATGCTTAGTTTTTTTGAACAATTTCGTAAAATTTATGTAGGCGATCAAGTTCAAAAGAATTCCAAAGTTTATAGGCGTTTATTTGATGTGCTTGGTCTTAGCGATGAGGCGATGGTCCTTAGTGTACTGATAAGAAAGATGTAACTATCATTATATCACCTTATATAAACAGCTTTATAAAATTCAAAATTAATGTGAATTACATACGTTTGTATTAATTGCAGAATAACAAATTTGAAGTATTGGGGCAGAAGCGAGCAAATCATCTCTAAGACTCTACAACTTCTAAATGACTTATCTGCTGGCTATAGTTGTGTTCGGAAACTTGTTAAGCTCGAAGAGGTTCAATTCATGTTGAGAAATCACACGGTAATTATTTATATAATACAATTCGCTTTAATTAATTGAATTACTTTCGATGAATAGATTTATTTAAATTAACGTTTAATTCGTAACAGGTTGAGCACTTTCCTTTCCTTGGCAACAATGTCGCTGTAACAGAGATGCGATGTCGATCAATGTTTTATACCTCCTTAGGACGTTTACTGATGGTGGATCTTGGAGAGGACGAAGAATGGTTTCATGGTTTTATGTTACCTCTAACAGGTGAATTTAAAATTCTTCTTTTTCTCTCAATTCGTGTTTCATTATTTATTCTATGAAGTAGACTAATTGATTTCTCCACCTTTACAGCTGCTATAGAAAATCTTGGACAAATGATGAGCACAGCAGATACACCCTTGTTCCCCGCGGAAGAGGCCAAAAAAGCCCTTATCGGTCTAGCAAGGGATCTGCGAGGACTAGCTTACGCTTTTAACACAAAATCGTCCTACATGATGCTTTTCGACTGGTTGTATCCGAATTACACGCCAATTTTGTTACATGCCGTAGAGTTGTGGCACCATGACCCACAAGTCACTACACCTGTATTAAAATTATTTGCTGAATTAGTACAAAATAGAAGTCAGCGGTTACAGTTTGACGTTTCGTCGCCTAACGGTATACTGTTGTTCCGTGAAGCCAGTAAAGTGATTTGCAGCTACGGTAACCACATACTGAACGTCGAAGTTCCAAAAGACCAGATCTACCCTCTCAAATTGAAAGGCATTAGCATATGTTTTAGTATGTTGAAGGCAGCTTTATGTGGAGGATATGTTAACTTCGGTGTCTTTAGACTTTATGGAGACGAAGCTCTTGATAATGCGCTTAATACTTTTGTCAAATTACTTCTCAGCATACCACAGAGTGATCTTTTGGTTTGTGGCACATTTTATTTCACTTTTTTGTTATTAAATTCAAAAAATCAGTTTAGGTTTTTTCAAATTATGAGTTAACAAATTTTATTTGGTTTTTCACAGGATTATCCTAAACTGTCAGCCACCTACTATGTTTTACTTGAATGCTTGGCTATGGATCATATGGAGTTTTTGTCCACACTAGAACCACGAGTTTTTCTTTATATTTTGTCAAGTATAAGTGAAGGGCTTGTTGCTCTAGGTATGATAAAAAATGGTAATTTAAAAAAATACAACGATACTCCAGTAAATTGATATTCTACAAAATTAATTTGATTATTTTTGTTTTAGATACAATGGTGTGCACGGGTTGCTGCGGAACGCTAGATTATATTGTTACATATTTATTTAAACAACTCTATCAAAAAGGTAAGTTTTACGATCCTACTTTCAAATTTAAAATTGCTCCCGAATGTGTAATGAATTAAAAATTAATCATTGCAGGGAGCGTACACCCAGGGAAAAAGAACGCAGCAAACGCAAACGGCGGGGAATTGTTTTTACAAGTTTTAAAACAACATCCTGAAATTCTGCAACAAATATTGAGCACTGTTCTAAATGTAATTATGTTTGAGGACTGTAGGAATCAGTGGAGCATGTCTAGGCCTCTATTAGGTCTCATTTTATTGAACGAAGAGGTAATTTTTTCAATAATCCCTTTAAGACCACTTATATAATATTTATGCACAAAAAGTGTCAAAAGCGTGTGATTTCATCTTAATTTTATCATTCAGATTAGATACGATTTTAACTAGTTTGAGCAAAAAGATAAAAATATGAAATCAAATTAGTTAGAAAAAGATATAAATTCCAAGATTACGAAACTTTGAAAGGAAATTTTTTGAAGCATAAATTCATTGGTTTTTAATTGTTAGTTTTCATTTCTAATAATATAATAAAGCTGTCTTCATATATGCAAACTGCTTTTCTTACTTGGAAATCGTTCGGTAATGTTAGAATTTTAAAAGAACTCTTCTTTGAAAAGACTATAATCATGAGTATTTGATAAAACTTGATGATTTTTGGTATGAAGTTGTCTTTTTAGGTATACATCATAAAAGCTGTATAAATTAACTATTTTTCAACGAAATTATTTCAAATATGGTTCATATTTAAAATTTTATTTTATTATGTATCCATAAATACTTACTTGCATGAAAAGTTAACTGAATATATACTTTTCATATCGTTTTCAGTATTTTAACCAATTGCGTGAAAATATCATTAGAAGCCAACCTGTTGATAAACAGGCAGCTATGGCAGTATGTTTTGAAAATTTGATGGATGGGATCGAGAGAAATTTAGTAACCAAAAATAGAGACAGGTGAGATGACAATAAATTCAAATTAAAGAAGTTGAAGTTAAATTTCATTTACATTAATGGCAAATTATCTTTTCAGATTTACACAAAATTTATCAATGTTCCGGAGAGATATAAATGATTCCTTGAAAGGTCCGAACATGTCCGGCAGTTCCGGTAACGACATGGTGACTTCATAATGAAAACGTTGTCACTGCCTTTTCATATTATTTTTAACAAAAAATCGTATAACAAATTGGGTTCTTGCCTGCCAAATGTCGGAATGCGAGCGAGTGTGATCGAGTTTGTGTTCTCGCGAGTGCGTGCTATTGATTATAAAACTGTAAGGTAAATGCATCCAATGGCCGAACGTTCTGCAGTGTGAAAAGAACAAATTAAGTCGTTTAGTCATTGGGGCTCTTTTATCTTATACAGTGAAATAAAAGGAAAACAAGACGTTGAATTAATGTTTTAGATGAACATACAAATAAAGTGATCGAATACAAAAAATGTTACAAAAAAGTTGTTATTTTAGTTACGAATCTTTCTAAACCAACCGAACTATTGTATACAGTATTTTTATAAAAATCATGTTAATTTCACGACGAAACGTCACTACACTTTTTTTTTTCATTGATTTGCTTATACACCTAATAAATTTCTTTCAATTGCAAACTCGTGGACTATGTAAAAAAAAATAGATATTGTATAAATGTCATTATTTTGTAAATTGTTTTAACGAATCAATTGAACTCTTATGTAAAACGAGATAGAATGTTTTTATAAAAAAAAAGAAGAAGCTATTGAAAATAAACGATCAAGTGTAAACGATAAAATTTCATTTTATTTCATGGACAGATCATTAAAAAAAATGTTACAAAAGTTTTACATTATAAAAAAATGCTCGGCATAATACTTTTCGCATCCCACTTGGTTCCGAGCTCTTCAATTCAGGCTCTTCTTCAAGTTATCAGCGATTTTATCAATGAACTCGAACGTTTCTAAGTAATCTGACCTCGTGACATTGTCCATGCCTTTGATGCAAATAGCCAAATCTTTGGTCATGAAACCAGACTCGATTGTACTGACACAAACTTTCTCCAGGGTTTCAGCGAAGTGCTTCAGTTGGTCATTATTATCCAACTTGGCTCTGTGCAGCAATCCTCTAGTCCAAGCAAAGATTGAAGCGATAGAATTCGTGGACGTCTCCTTGCCCTGCTGGTGCATACGATAATGTCTTGTGACCGTTCCATGAGCAGCTTCAGCCTCAATAGTTTTGCCGTCAGGACAGATCAGTACAGACGTCATCATACCCAAAGAGCCATAACCCTGAGCAACCGAATCCGATTGCACATCTCCATCATAATTCTTGCAAGCCCAGACAAAACCACCTTCTGACTTCATAGCGTAAGCAACCATGTCATCGATGAGTCGATGCTCATACCAAATCTTGTTCTTCTCAAATTCTGCCTTGTATTCCTTGTCATAGATCTCTTGGAAGATATCCTTGAACCGTCCGTCGTATTTCTTCAAGATGGTATTTTTGGTCGAAAGGTACAAGGGGTACTTCCTCGAGATCGCATATTGGAATGAAGAATGAGCGAAGGCACGAATACTCTCGTCAGTGTTGAACTGAGCCTGGGCAACACCAGCGCCCTTGAATTCATGCACTACGTGCTGAATTTTCTCCCCAGTCGGGCTAGTCCAAGTTAGCTCCAGTTTACCCACACCCGGGACAACAAAATCAGTAGCCTTGTACTGGTCACCAAAAGCGTGTCTGCCAATAATGATCGGTTTGTTCCAGCCAGTTACAAGTCTCGGGATATTCTTACAGATGATCGCCTCACGGAACACAGTGCCGCCGAGGATGTTTCTGATGGTGCCATTGGGACTCTTCCACATCTGCTTCAGCTTGAACTCCTCGACACGTTTCTCGTCGGGTGTTATGGTCGCGCATTTGATGCCGACGTTGTAGCGCTTTATTGCCTCAGCACATTCGATTGTCACCTGGTCGTTAGTCAGGTCACGGTGCTCGATTCCAAGATCGTACAGGTGCAACTCGATGTCCAGATAGGGCAGGATTAGTTTTTCCTTGATTGCATCCCAGATGATACGGGTCATCTCATCACCTTGGATGTCCACTACGGGTCCACACTAAACAAGAAAAAATATAGTTTTATTTCTTTCATTTTATAAACAATCAAAAAAGATTTTTTTTTGTATTCAATTATTTTACTGAGGTGTTTTGTTAAGCAAATTTAATTTTGTTCGGTTCAAAATAGTCAGAAATAAGTGTGGTATTTAGGTAATAGTTTCTGTTTTAATTTTCAGAAGTATTTGACAATGTTTTAAGTTATTGTCTTATCGACATTCCGCAGATGATAGAAATTACCGCGGTTCAGCCACACGAGAGAAATTTGGTTAATTTACATACCGGTTCGGATGCGGTCAGATTGATAACATTTTTATTTTTACCATTTTTAATTCTGTGATATCAAAATTGTGTGTTTATGATATAGGTAGTGAAAATTGTTTTCAGTTTTGCACTTGAATCAACTTTAATTGTGCAACTTATGCAAAGCGTACAGACTTGTAATTGTGATTCTAATTGGAATTGTAAAATAACATTAAAATGTTTGACACAATTTTAAAGGTCATTTCCGGTGATTTTTTGTGATATACATTAATCAATGTAATTTTTTAAGATGTTTTTAAAACTTTACGTTCAAATTTAATTTTCAACTGAATTTAAAAAAAATTGAAGCTTTGATATTTGTTTTGTTGCTCGTATAAATAAGAAATATTTGAATGAATATTAAAAACAACTTTTTCGCATGAAATGTTCTTTGAGGTAAAAAACAAAAATACATAACACAATCTATAACGAGCAAATTTTACATGAATTAATAAATTTTTAAGCGAATTGATTTTTCTTCTGTAGAGCATTTTTGTTCCTTATTATGGTCGATGCAATTACCTAACCTCATATGTAATTGCAGCTATAACTACAGTAAGTACATATATACTGTCTGATATGAGCACATACTTTATATCTTACATCATAGTCTGAAAACGAATAAAAAATAAAAATAACTAAATGGTCTCTCTATTTTTACAACTATAATTTTTTATTAAGGATAAAGTCCAATAAAAAAAATTCAATGACGCCGTTCATTAACGTTTTGACAAGTCATCTGTCATGTGTATAGTCATATCGTCCTTTTGAAAGAAATCTTTTATTGACAGTTACGCACACACACCCAGCAACTATACTGTACTGTAATGACCCAATTAACCAACTAGACAACGTATTTTTCTAGTCAAAACTTTTGTTTCAAAAAGATTTCGAAATTACGATTCGAAATCAAAACATAGTGCCAGTTGTTGATAACAATTAATGACCTTTGAAACCAAAGTTGACAATTTAAAACGGCTTGTACATTTGACATTCCTGTCAACTGTCAAATCGATCCAACAATCAAACTATACTTTCTCCCTCCTTTTTTAAACCGGAAATCCACCGGCAAAAATTGGTTAATAATATTTACTCCGTGATAAATTTTAATTTCACATTACATCTGTTGAAATCCGGGTATAGAAAATGTCGCAGAAAAGAGAAATTTTGTCACGAAGAGTCGTGGAGAAAAAGTAGGACGAATGGAAACGTAACAATATGAAAGTGAGGAGGATTCCAACTTACCTTAATTTTTGCCATATTTGCAGCCGTAGAATTGTATCGCGACGTGAAATTGTGTCTGATAGCCGGCGGTGAATGCAACGCACAGTGTGATAATGCAGCAGCGGCACCGTTATAAAGCGATGAAGGTGTTCCGCAAATTATCGCGCTGGTTGGCCGAAAAAGAAGCCGGGAGGGGACAGATAGGAACGAGGATGACATGACGACGCAAGCAACGCTGTTCGGTTCCTGACACTTTGCTCGGAAGAGACAACCTCGTACTTTCTCCTATTGTGATTTCCTTCCTAACCTCAGTCTTTACCCGTTATCAGTTGCTTCCTCGACGAATTATCTAACACTCGGAGCTACGGACCAAAAATCATCAACACATTCTTATGATCTGCTATATATCTGAAAACAAACTGAATTTATCTTTGATAATTTGCCGTACTATCTATGAGCATTCATTATTATCAACTTTGTACAACAATCAATTTTTATGATTAAAATTGACGACATACTTGTTAGATATAATTTAGATGAATTCAATTTTTTTTCCATCAAGTGTTATCTTAATGATTTGATTACGAGAGTTGAATGCTGTTTACAATGATTGCTTTTTTGAATTTATTAGGAAAATTACTTTCAAGTGTAATACATAATATTAAATAAACAAGTAGCGAAGAAAAATTAAATTAAAAATATAATACATAAGGAACACAAACATTCAAGGAAAATAACATTTCGAAAAAAAATACTTATATTTGGTGTCGTATTTCAATCGTTTTAATTCATTGAGTATAAATAAACTATTTTGACAATTCTTTGTTTTTCCCTTTTTTTATTGTTAATTCATTTTTATTACTTAGACCTCATGTAAAGCTTGGCGTAGAGACCAGATTTATTACAGTCCGAACATGGTTTTTCTGTAAAAAAAAGCAATTTATTCATGAAACACTGAAAAGCTTAAAATTAGTTTCGATTCTCTAAACACTATCTACACTTTTTCGGATCGAACCTCACAATCCAATGATTTCAGACTTTTTTAATCCGTTTGCGGAAAATTAAAGCCATAAATTGAATCACGTTGACAAATTTTTTTTGTAAAAAAATGTCATAATACATTTTATTTACTGCAGGAACAATATTACAAGATATATTAAATATGTTTTGAAGATTAACACACTATTCTATAGAGAATCGGTAATTTAATAACGATCTTTAAAATACAATTTGCTCGATGTTTCGTATGACATTTCAATTCAAGTCCTTACTTAATGATATATAAAAAATAACAGAAGTAAATCGCACTTCCAAAGTATAAATTACAATTCAAACTATAACCAATCGTCGGATAAAATAATAGGTCTAATTTAGGCATTTGTTTTTTTTTCTGTTTTAATAATATCCGCGTTATTGCGAAACACTTACATTTTTGTACAGATCCGTTTCGAAATTGGAATTAAGCAACATATGTATAGATTTTTCTGCAATAAAATGATTCAGATTAGAAAAACGCAACGACTTATTAGTTAGAAAATGATAAATCAGATGTTTGACAAACCTATCCTCCGGTGTGCGAGCCAAATAATCTCGTTCAATCAATCCTTCGATTCGTTGCTTTATTATTACCGGAGAAGGCAAGAATCGAGCTTTTAATTGTTCAGTTACTTCGGTAACTAAAATGTTATGCTATAAAAAGAACAATCAATTAATCAAATGAACGGCGTTCGTACGAGAATGTCTGAAGAACTTACAAACCAGAAAAGTTACAATACTTACAGGTATCCGTTTACGGGCCTTCATTATACGTACAATCGCAGCTTCAATTTCGTATTTACGATCCTCATTGACTTTACTTCGAGTTTCTTTTCTTTCTGGCTCACATTCGCCTTTTGCAGCTACAGTCTGGATTTTGACTCTAAAATAAATATGTAAGTCAAGTATGCTTCCTTGTTTTTGAAACTTGTATTATACTAAATTAAATTTTTTCATACCGATGCAATTTACTAGTAAAACTGTCGTTGACAGTGAAATAATGTGTGGGTTCGATCTCTTTTGTTCGTGGATATTTCAAAAGTATCCTCTGTGTCGGTTTTCCCATAGCTAAAGACTGTAATGCTCTTATCAAGTCTCGTTCAGGGATATCTGTTTCACTTTGTATCTCCTAGAAAATAGTTATTTAATAAATTTAAAGTTATTGTTGTATGTTTTTGATTCATTAAAAAAAGAGAGAGAGAAAAAAATTAATGTACAAACCTCGTAAGTCATTTTTTCACGGGTATTAAATAACATGAGCACGCACATCTGGTAAGTAGAAACCTGAATTATGTGCTTTCGAATGTTACCACTAACCCGTTGACTTGTCTGGCTTGTCTGACTACTGTTGTTACTTGTGTATGACAAAGAACAAACAGACTGAGTGGACGATGGAACATCGATTTCACTACCTCCACCATCCTCTCGACGGATCCCGTGAAATGTTGCATTTAAGTCCGCCGAACCTAAATGATCCAAAATTAAATTAGTATTGCATCAAGGTATTATTTATTTTTGTATTAAAAATCATTGAATTGTGATGTATACCTAATTGAGGCTGCAAAGTTAGCTGTCGGCCACTGTGTTTAGCAAGGTAAAAACTGCGGAAATTTTCGAATGCCTCACGAGGTGCCGCAGGCACACTGCATTTTGAGGTGGCAGATTGGGTGGGCCAGAAGCCGGTTGTCAAAACTCTCACGTTCAGATCAACACCATTGAGCGTCGCCTATAAACAAAGAACAAAAGTTCAATGGCATGTTTTTGTATGAGTTTAAGATGTGTACCACATATTTACCTCTGGAAGGTTGGATGAATAATCGCGATCTGATTGTGAAGCATCCTGGCGCTGAAAATTAAGTAGATAATAAGTATAAAATATATGTATTGAAAATTGTTTGATACATTGTCAATTCATTACAAGCCTTACCCCACGTCTTAGTTCACCCTTTTTGAACTCCTCCATGATCGTATTACTGACTGAAATATCTTTGAACATTCCTTCTAATTTTGACGTAAACTGACAACCACACTCAGTCTAAAACCAATGAAAATAATTAATATTAATAATGTTGTAACCAAAAATTATAAACATATTAAAAATGATCAAAATTAAGATGCTTAAATCACCTTAAGCTTAGATATCATATTCTTTTCACTATCATCGGACACTGACTTATTAAGCAATAGTCGCTTTGCCAAGTGTTGTTTATAATATCTTTCAAAAACGTCTTTCTCCTGAAGAAATCTGAATAAAACCATTGTTTTATCCAAAATACTTTCTATTTCCTGTTCGGTCATCTGTAATTAAAACATAAAAAGATATTATTAAACTGGTCTAATAACTTTAAGACGATAACACTGTAATACTAAAAAAATGTGACTTACTCCTTTCACACCCTTCTTCAATTTATCGTCAATAAATAACGAAAGATATTCCGGACTTTTTGAATTTAAATTCAAAAAGTATTCAAAGTCAGAAGCAACCATTTGTTTGAACAGTTTGTCATTATTGAATGAATAGTGAAGAAAATGCTCAAACCGGTCTTTCAGATCTAACAGATTTTGCACAAACGTAACTGCATTCGTTCCGGCATCTTCTTCCTGAACCAAAGCGCGACCCTTTTCTCGTAGATATTGAGACACGCATTCGCAAACTGTACGAAGTCCATCAGTCACCCTCGAAAATAATTTATACATACAAGCAAGATCATCAGTCTTGACATTTTGAAGCATGTGTATAACTCCACTATTTTCCATCTGTGAATTCCAATTTCATAATTCGATAAGATTTTTTCTATTGAATCACCACATTTTCCAACAATAGAAATAACGATCATTTACCTCAACGATCGTCTTCATTTGAATTTTAATTAATTCTTCTTCAACTACACCAACTATTAACGGTTCGGTTGATTCGTCAAGATAATGTTTCGCTCTCTCGGATTCTTCCTGGATCCTGGCCTCAACTTTTTTTATGTACACAGATGCACTATTTTCAGCTAAAAACTTCTGCGATTCCATCTGAAAAAGATACAACAATATATTTAAATGAAACAGAACATTTGAAATACAATTTATACCAATGAAAAATCAATTGCATTATTTCAAAACCAATCTTACTCTGTAAAATTCGACACTCTGCTGCAAGAAGGGCCTCTCGAAGTCTTCCTCATATACTTGACGATTGTTTATTCCTAACAACATTAACATTTGGCATGCACTTTTTATCGCTATGCGATCAACCATCTCACCGCGTCTCTCGCTAGCAACCATGCCCAAGAGCGTTTCACGTAAATGGTCTCTTACACAACCGTATCTAATGACCTAAAAGTAATACCAAAACATTTTATTAAAAAGTGAAATTAAACCCTTCAGTTTCATGTAAATTGTAACTGATGGAATAAAAACGCAAAATAAGACATTTTAGATGAGCAGTTTACCTTATCTCGAAATATGATAAGTCCTAAATTATAAACATTATCGAGGCTATTTTGTTGCACATAAACTCTGTCCATGTACATGAGAATGTCGCGAATCATGACCATCGAGGTTTGATGGTCATTCCAAGCCTGATTTAGAGTTTGTAAAAATTATTGTGAAGCTCCTGGAGCACGTCCTCGCGAACTTTGGTCTCCAGGTGGTGAGTCACCACCTCCTTCAGGCCTGTGTACAAGCGTTCGCCATACTTGTGCAGAACCATCGTGTAAGCATTTCTGTACAACTCCTCGAAGCTCAGTCCGGAGTTGTTTTTCTTTTGGATCTCCTGGATGGCATTTTTGAGTAGCGCCCAGATGTTTTCCACATATTTCTCATCCATTGTGGTCTGAAAGTAGTTTTTACAACCGATTAGTCTCACTTACTGTTTCATCTACCAATAACATTTTTTTTATATTTGACAACATATCATTATTTTCTTATTGGCTCTCTTACAAGATGTTGATAAATCTTGAACTCGTTGACATTTGTTTCAGAAATCATTGTATAAAATTTAGAGGTTAATCAGTTGAACGTTTTGTTAATTTTGGTTACACTGGTGCTCAAATTAGAACTCGACTTGTTTCATTATTGATAGTAAATTGAACTGATGATTTTGAAAGGCGACATTTTGGTATTTTTTATTGGTTATGAACATCTGACAGTGTTGTTCCTTGTTTGTCAAAGCGCAGTCGAATTGTTTATAAAACATCTGTCGATGAGAGTGAAAAACAACGCGAAAGCAACAATTTCCGTCTGCAAAACGCACTGGAAAACTGTGAACTCAATCGATAACTGCACTCGACAAACTTGCAAAAAATGAATACATATCATAACCAAACATTTACAAAGTTTGTTTACAACTCGTAACCTTTGTTCATTTATCTGATCGTTCGCGAACTTCGCTTACCAAAGTTCGAATAGAAATTTCATTTTGAAAAAAAAGAGTGACGATAAATTGTAGGTTAGTTTGGAAGAAGGTGAGAAACGTCGAACTGGGGAACGGAAGAGTCATCGAGGGTAGTGCGAAAAAAAAAGACGTCACCTCAGCGAGGTAAACAATAAACAAAGCACTCACGGGAAAGTGTCTGATGCGCATCTTGTTATCCTTTTTGGGGAATGCGCTGCTCTTCATCATGTCGAATTGGGATTTGCTTGTAGTTCGTTAAAGAGTTGGTCTCCTCACTGCTCTCGATCCCTGGTCAGAGATGCGGGGAGTCGCGGTACAAACTCATTCAGACCCCTTGTTGCGATGTAAACAAAGCATCGCACGCAACCGAACGCTTTCGCAGAGACAAAAAAGATTTGCGATGAAACGCTACGGTGTTTTCTCAGGCAAGGAAATACGAACGGGGACGAGGAAGGAAAAAAAATAAAACCACACGCACGGTCACGCACACGTAGAAATTAGGAAGAGAGCGCGCCCCTAACGGGATGAGGAGGCGGAGGAGACAGACAAGTCTGCTGACACTGGTGTGGCTAGCGAGACACCGAGTACGATGCAACGCCAAGCATATTGCTGGGTCTAGGGTCGCTGCACGGGCCAACGGACGAGCTTGATCTTTAACGCTGTCGATTTGGCAAGGCTAAATGAGCCGTGCGCTGCTGGCGCCGTTAACGTAAACCTTTCCTTCACCGATCAACACGAAACGTAACACGACCTATCGCGAGCCAGAAAGGTGTCATGCCATGACAACCAACGGCCGCCAGCTGCCAGCGCTACTTTTCGATTAATCGATCATCATCTCGAGAGATATCGAGAGACATTTATTTTCATTTTGCACTTCGTCCAGGTGAACCGTAGGTGCCAGCACCTATCCAACCTCGCAGATTCAATTCTAGCTTCAACCCTTTCTTTCACCATCTCAATTTTCTCAACAAATCAAAAACAAACCCAATTTTTGACAAAATCAACTTCCAAGGTCACGTTAAAGTTATGCTAATTAATACCAATGTTATTAATTATTTTTATTCTTTTTAGGTAAATGTGGAATTCCCAAAATGAGGCCTCCGTGAGATCAGACGTTTTCGTCAACTCCCAGCACTGGTTCTAAAATCACTCGTCTGAAAGGTGCCATCTCAATGATCTTTACGTCAATTTGATAAACAAACAGCAGTAGAAAAAGTTTGTTTTCAGTTGTGCTGACAAATTTACAAATTTGAATATATCTTTGTCATGTTTTTAAAGTTTTTGTAATGGACTTTTACGCTCCGCTCGATGGTTGTAATGAGAATTAAGAATTTGCGGGGAGATAAGGGAGCTGACGGTGGTTTCGATAATCTAAAAGTAGTTGAGTTATTTTAGGCAACTCAACCAGAAGTGAATTGTAAATAGAAATCATATGATCTGTCAAGGCTCGGGCTCAGTATCGGACAAAAATAATATTACGATTAGATCCGTGGCTTGCAGGATTGACAACATGATTGTTGACGGGTAGTCTGACGGTTGTTGCGATTGACAAGACGAGTGTTGCCGAAAACATGGAGTGCGGCGAGTTCACGTTTTACAATAACTTCGATTCTGCCAATCTTGCCAGGGTTGAGCAGGTCCAACCGCCAAATAAAATAAACAATGGTATATCTAATGTTTATGTAATTTGTAGGATATGTATATACGACTTTTTCTTTCTTGCAATTCATTCTTACTTTCTTTATCTTGACAGAACCTTTACCAAACTATGAGTTTAATTTGTGGACAAACCATGACTGCCAGGGAACGGAGTTCCAAAATAACAATAGAACATGGTTTTACTTTGGCATCAGAGCCAATATTCCAGGAGTGTGTGTTAAATTTAACGTCATTAATCTCAACAAACAAGTGAAGATGTTCAATCAAGGCATGTGCCCTGTTTTCAAAGTGATTCCTGGTCATCCAAATTGGGAACGAATCAAAGACAAACCGACATATTCGGTTAATCGTTTAAATAAGGTATTTGTTATTCTTAAGAAATTGAGTTAATTAATTAAGTAAACTTGAATTGATTGGATATATTGGTCAATTTTCGTTTCAGGTTGATGAAAAATTGATTGAATTCAATCTCTCCTTCACATACAACACTCCTGAAAATACTAGAGCCGTAACGTACTTTGCTTTTACCTACCCATTTACCTATACAGATCTCCAAACTTATTTGCGACGAATCGACAATAGAATGTCCAAGAGACTCATCAACCATTTGGATGACATTTATTATCACAGAGAATGTGCAATTAAATCTCTCGAAGGTCGCAGGCTTGAACTGCTGACAATAAGTTCATATCATAACATTTCTTCAGAAAAAGAAATGAGAATACCTCATATGTTTCCAGAAGAAAACGAAGAAAGGCCCTTCAAATTCAGAAATAAAAAAGTAATATTCCTAAATTGTGTAATTTTTTTGTCACTTTTTTAACACTAAAAACATTCATGCCTAATAGCAAAATCTAATGTTTCGTTAATTCTCGTCATTTATAATAATAAATAATAATAAAATAATAATAAGAAGAAGAAAAACATATTCATAAAAATAATATTTGATAACATAAAAATTATAAAAATTAAATTTCTATAAGGAATATTCATAATATATTATTAATCGTATGAATTCTTAGTTTTCCTGACTTGTACTGTACCTGAATACACAGTACGCAAAATAGAAAGAAGTTGTTATTGCATACAACATATAACAATTTTAAATACTCCAAACTGTTTAACACTAAATTTATACTAAATTAAATCAACGTTGTTTTCATTGTAACATGAATTATTAAGTATAAGTTAAAGTGACCCATTCTTTCTTTTGTTAAATACTATTTTTTTCGTTTTTCTAGAGTTAATTAGGAATATATAAAATGTGCGTGACTTTATCTCTCCTTCTTACAAGTTGATGTTTGCAGGTTGTTTTTATAAGTGCGCGTGTTCATCCTGGCGAAACGCCATCAAGTTTTGTTATTAATGGCTTTATCAATTTTTTACTGACCCGTGAGGATCCTGTGGCAATAACTTTAAGACGAATGTACGTTTTTAAATTATTACCAATGCTTAATCCGGACGGAGTAGCCAGAGGTCACTACAGGATGGACACGAAAGGTGTTAATTTAAATCGAGTTTATTTGAATCCATCGAGGACGGACCATCCTACAATATATGCTGCTAGAAATTTGATAAGGTGAATTTTAAATATAGCTAAGTATGCACTCGAACCAACTATGTTTATCTATAGATTAATATAAAGTTTTAAATCACTACAGATATTATCATCATCGATACGAGCTGCCGGATGACACAGCATCCGAAACAAAAATCACACACGTAGATTTTCAATTATCTGAAGATAAAAATATTCCAAATGGCAATTTCATGATAAATCCTATGCAGGATACCAACATGCTATTAAATCAAGTAAAACGAAACTAATTAAATAATAGAGTTAGTTATTCAAAAATGATTCATAAGAATCAAAGACTCAAATAGTTTTTTTCTTTATTTGTAGGTCACTTTGATGTCACTAGATGAAAAGGAGGATTCCAAATGTGATGGTTCAAATAAAAGTGTGGATACAATTTTGAGAAATGTTCCTAATAGTATGTTACTTATGTTCATATTAAGGGAAGGACTCAAGGTAACTGTTAATCGTAAAACGAATTCAGTTACTGAGCCAAAATTTGAGATTTTTATATTACAAAAAATATATCAGCGCATTTGTAAATATCCAAAGAATGTGCTGGTATATTTTGTA
>JAAMPD010000405.1:54360-93129 GCA_025266255.1 Trissolcus basalis | reverse complement strand
TTTCGAGAAAATTCTTAATATTCTTTGTTTCTGCACGAAGAAAAAAATTCTATCAAAAATTCACTGAACTGTTACAGTATATGGGTGATAAATCTAAAATTCGGAAAAAAATATTAAAGTTTACAGCAAATTTTGATAATAAACATGAAAAAATAATATTGGTTTATACACAATTTTTATGCTCATTCGTCAAAATTTTCTGTAAGTTTCAATAAATTTTTACGAATTTTAGATTTGTCCCCCACACACTATACAGTTCAGTAAATTTTCATCTATAAATTATAATATTTGATAGAATTTTTTTCTCAGTGTGTATTTCAAGAATTTTTCATTTCATTTAAAACATTGAAGATCGTTCAGAAGTTTGATGTTGATTGGAACAAAGAGTCTTTTGATAATGAAATTTCAATTCATCAACGTTTCACTATTTTATATTATGCTGATGAAAATGAATGTTACAACGTACTGAAAGCAGTTACAAAATTTCGAAGAAAATTTTTGCTTGATGATGCATTCATGCGTGTAACAAAAAATTAATTAATATAAAATGATATTAAATATATTATTAAAAAATAAATATGAAAATATAAAATAAAGTGACTAGTTTTTTTTTTTTTTTGGAAAAGTTGAAGTATGATACTGGACGATAAAAGGTGTATGAGCCTTAGGCCTAATGCTCTTCGACAGAAATTTCGCTCCGGGTGAGAATTTCAGTCTTACAAAGCATTGCACTCACAGAAAATGGAATTAGGGATAAAACTTGGTGCAAACTCTGACCAAAACGAATAAGGGTTCTTATCTTTAAGCTGATTTACTTACTTAGCTCTCAAGTGAAATAGAATTACGTAAAATCTAAATTTCTGTATATTCGCATATATATGAAGCTCTAATATAAACGTGGGTATTCGATTTCATAGAAGGAAATATAAACTTCTATCTTCTATCGCGACAAAAGAAAAGAATTCAAACGTAATAAATGATGTTTGCAAACGTATTACATTTATGCAATGGATTTCATTTTCTACGGTAATGCGACCCTTTGAAACTTGCATGCAGTATAAATATCGAATACGAGACCGCGCCGAAAATAAGATTCTGTGACGTTCGAACGACGAACTGCTACCGAGTCCTTATGTAGGGATTGAACGACACTTGTTCCGTATAAATCGAGGAATGTCGTTCAAACAACTTTAGAATACAAATCGTACGCAAACGTGAATGAGTATTGAGGTGCAAACGTTTTTGTTGGGCTCCGATTTTTTCAAAGAAAAGAATCATTTAGATTTCATTTCATCAGATTCGTATATCATATGTTGATCTCAATAAAACAATTGCAATGTTCAATGTTCCGGTATTATATATCTTATAACAATTGGTTTGAAACAAAAAGTTTATGAAATTCATTCATCTTGCTCAAAAATTTATTGTTAACATTTTGAGCTACATGATTATGGACAATCTCGAATGATGATTTTAAATGTGATGGAATTTTTTAAACATTATCCAAAATTAATTTCGATTTCATGAAAACTTGCTTGAAAACAAAAAAATACATTTAATCGATTTCCAATTGAGTATAAACAGAAATGACGAAAACAATTTGTTTCATACTACAATTGATTTGATTCGCAAAAATGTAATCCGATCGAATTCGTCAGGGAGATAGGATAAAAACGCGCTTCAACGTCTTCCGGGCTGGTTAATGATCTTCGAAATATTCTCAAGTGATCAGAACGAGGAAAAAGCCATTCCATTGATCGTTATTACTGTTTTTGTTACCAAGAGATTAAAGTATTGCTGAAAACTGTACGGGTGGGCAAAAAAAAAGTCTTACATAATACGCCACTCTTCGGGTTGTGTACTCTTAGTTGTTGCCAGCTTCTTCCTTGCTTATTTTTCCGCTCTTTTTATTTCGGTGAATAATATTTTAGCACCAGCATCAGTGAAACAGAATGACAATCCGCGGGAAGATAGACAAATTTACCAAGAATTTTGTTAGCAAGAGGGAAGCGAGTATTTGTCCACCGGAATCACTTTTGTTTCATTGAAATCACTTCTTTTTTAAACAGTATCACTAAAAAATTTGACTTTTCTATTGCATCGGTTATTGTAATCTGTCTTTCAGGTGAAAATCAAATTAAAAGCATGCTTTTACAAATGAAAATGAAAATTATAATTACAAAAATAACAGATCAACTGCTCTGTTACACAAAATTTTGTGACAATACGAAAAATATGTCATTGTGATTTTTATCTCAAACAAAAGTTGGTCTGTAAATTCTATTAGTTTTAAATATTTATGAGCCTATAAGTGGCTAAGTCAATTTAAATGCTTAAAGCGAGTCTTGATTCTTTATTCAGGTGCGCAAAGCTGAAAGTTGTACAAGGCGTGTGCAAGGATTACAAAAAGAGTCGTCCTAAAAGATTCGGAACTAATAGATATTGTTTGATGTAAAAAGTCTTACTTATTGTCGGCATGTAAGAAATGTAGCATCAACATCTTGTAGTTACTTGGCATTCAAATTTCATGCGAGATCTTGTGTGGAAAACTTTGAAATTGATGCGGTAAACAGTTTTTGGCTTAATTTAACTTGGAGGAAATGTTGTGACAAATGAGTTAACTTATGGAAATTTATTGATCGCAATTTCTACTTTCTTAGCAATTCAAAAACAAATGATAAAAAATTATCTGTACTTAATTCGTCGTATACCATAATAAGAATGTAAAATAAAAAAGTTATCAGATATTCCAATAAAATTATTACGTTTATAAGCCGGCAATTCAAAGTTAGACTTGCGATTCTAATTGAGGATGCTACACAGGACAGTTAGGAAATTCTAACGAGGCTGAGGCACGTCTAACAGACAAAGCGATAAAAATTTGAAACCACGTATATCAACTGGCTCGATTTCCTTAAGAGCCTATATATAGACTTTCGACAAATCCCTGTAGAGGAGCAGGACGCGGTGAACCATAGATCTTGCAGTTATATCAACGTTTGCTCTGGGGATATTTGTCCGTGTTCTATTTTCTAGATCCGTCGTAAAGTTACGAGCGATCCATCTTTATAATTAACTTGATGTAATCGTCCAGATAACCCGATTTAATTGCAACATTACAAAAATAAATAACTTTTTAAAATTTTGCCAAACAATTATCTCAGATTAGAAAGTTTCACTATTACGATTGAAACATAATTGGCAATAAACAAATGTTTGCATTATACTTTGGTTATTTTTACGCAGAAAAATGAAATTGTGTAATCATAAAATGTTTTTACGTGAAACGGTAAATAAATCAGAATTAACAAATGAAAAAGTGTTGCAATGTCTCAAAAAAATCTTATAATGTGGAGATAGTACGCTCGGTCACGCGATATCATCTGTATTGAATTCCACATTCGTACATAAAACGAAACCTTATTTCACAGATGGAATTAAACCAAATTGCATAGTTTTCAATATACTATTGAAACTATATCCTTCAATACCAAATAAATAAACAAGATGAAGATTATCATGAACACCGTGTTAACTGCGTTTTGTCGTTTGCAATAACTGCTTTTCAAGACATCGTTGTAATCAGTACATAAACCGTCAAGATAATGCTTCCAGAAAATCAGAATTAACACTTTTCCTTATTTACTCCGCCAAAGTGGAAGCGAAGCGTTCGAACGAAGTAAACGGCAGTGCAATTTAATAAGATAAGTAAACCTCATTTACGCGTCGGTTGTTTTACGACTTTGCATCCAGCATCAGTTAACGAACAAAAGATTTTACTTTATACACGAAACAAACTGCGAATCCGTTTGAATGATTTATGCAAACAACTGGCCATGACTCGTATGACATACATGCACCTATACGTTCTCAACTGATAGTTCGAAGTCGTCATCACTCAATCGAAATTGGTCAACTTTTTTCAGCTTTCTCAGAGTACTTTATAGCTCGAAAAAATGGTAACAACAAAACTTTTCAGTCATACAGAAAAATAAATAGCCAAGCAATGGCTGACCCAATAATTTCTAAATGATTTAATCAGTTGGCCATCGTGAGACTTGGTGTACTCCGAGGATCATTACAGAAATAAAGTACGATAACGATTTTATGATTTCGTACGTGTATTGGAACAATACGCGAAATACTGGCAGTTACGAGCAGCAATAACTTTTTCTTTACGTGGCGTACACATCAATGAAATCAATAAAATGTGTGTACATACACGCCCTACTCGTAAAGCAAAGTAGCCTTCTGTTTAACGTTTTTTTACTTGGTCTGAACATCAAAAATTAAAGGAAGTGACTATTTGCACCACAGTACTGTACAACACAATGCACAACGTTCTGGGTAATGCCAAAATGCCAGCGGTAGGAACCCAGCAAAACAAAACATGCCTGCATGTATACGTGAGCAAATCAATATAATTGACTGACAATTAGAGTGAAAAAACATTTTATTTCGTTCAAGTGAAAATAACTATTGGAAAGCCATTTCCATATTCAAAGGACCTTAAAAGACGAAACCTTTTTCATTTTGTTAAGGTGCGAAGAGCTGCATTCTGAAATCTGAAGAATTAAAAAAAAGTCTCATTTTAACTAAACGATTTTGTGATTCTTAGAGTTATGAGCGTAACGCTAATGTTTTGCTCGATTAATGGCTGCTAACATAATGGTGTGGAGTCGCATTGAGTTTCGTGAAATGTAATCTGCGAAATATATCTCCGCTGAAACCTTTTCTATGTTCGCGAAAACAGCGGTTTGTCTGCAACAAAATTGTGTGGCAATAATTACAGTCTTAAATGCTGTTCTAACGACAAGTTTGGGAGGTAAATGAAGAGGTAAAGGATTCTCATTCTGCCGAAAAAAACCTACGCAGTTAGAAAGAGCTTGAGATTTACAAAAAATCTCTACTGGAGTATATATATTTAATATCTCAAATGCTATCATTTAAGATCTAGGTGAAAATAAAGGATGATAATATTGGGACTTTGTGTTTCATTGTAATAAATTCTGAATCGACTTATCACCATGTAAATTTAATTTAAATCATCGTTTAGATAACATTATGACTACTTATTACAGTTTCATCTCTTTTCCAATATTGAAGGTGAAGGAATAGCTCGCCCTTAGTAGTCCTTACATTTGCATTCATTAATGAATTTGTAAATATAGATCATACATTCTTCAATAATCATTATGGACGATTTCCTATTACATAAATAACAAAGTAAAGTCATCTTATGTAAGTTTAGACTTTATATATCAATAATGAAATTATATCGGCTAAATTGTAAAACTGCATTAAAATTAATTTCTTGAAAACTCTATAACCTACAAAATGATGGCGCGGCATCGTTTTTGTCACGCTTACAATGAACTTTGAAACGTGCGAGTAAGCGGTAAGCATCAGCAACGGGAAACTTACTTTACTCTTTCAAAGGACATAAAATAGTTACACATTTCATAAACTGTGTTTTTTTTAGATAATAATTGAATTTCCATTAGCTGAGTTTTTCATTACATAAACATAAAATATTTTAAACAGTTGTCACAAAAAATGCTTCTCATGTCAATGTTTTCAACAAAAATCTTTACAAAGTACCAACCATGGGAAAACAATTTCAAAATTTCAGCAGATATTTTTGCACTAAATTCATAAATTAGTTTTTGCATTTTGAAGCACGGTATAACCGAATGAGAATGAAAGGCACACATGTTCGGTCCAGCAATAAATTATGATCAATCTCTGGATAGCATCACAATAGCGTCAGCAATATTGTTAGAGAGCTATAATGCTAGCTTAAGTAAATAAAGACTTAGCTCACACAACGATGGTCATAATGAGTTCTAATAGAATTTCAAGAAAAGAACTTTTCAAAATTTCAAATTGAACAATGTGATTCGACAGAAATTTGACAACATAAATACAGTGGCATAATTATTCGTATACCATTGAAACAGTATTTAAAAGAATGTTTTAAATTCAAAGTAGTAAATTTCAACAAGGATCAAAATGACTCGAATATCTTGGTGCTAATAACAACGGCATCCCATGGTCTACGTGAAGTTATATAATTAAATTGTTTATGCGTTCTGTAAATTGAACGAATCTTTCCTTCTTGTTAATGAAACTATAAATCATGTTGAAGAATATAGAAGCTTGCAATGAACGTTATCATATACTTTTGTTCCATTAATTGAAAGAACTTCTGATTAAGAAAGTCATAAAATACAGAAATAAAGTACACAATTATAATCAGGAATTAATCAAACAGAACGAATTTTACTTCTGTTCTGGAAAGGTACAAGATTTCAACTCACTTATACATAAATTTAAAATACATAAGTAAAAATGTTCTGTTATTTTAGTTGTCAAAAGTTTGCTTATTGCTCGATTATATTCGTGATGCTTATTTCCGATCATCAAAACTCCATTGTAAAAGTGACAGAGAATATTTACAAAAAACTAAAAAAAAAAAAAAATGAAAAAGGAAAGAAAATTCGAAACCAGAAAATCCTATGTCACAAAACATAAAAGAGGAACTTGAGTTGCTTCCGACAGGTCACACTAATGTATTGCCTGCGAAATTGAAGTACGAAAAAGAAAATGGAAGATGCGTTCGTTGCAGGACATTAAGGAGGAAATGGGAAGTGAAGAAAAAGGCTTGTTCGCGGTAATGAATAAATGAGACAAAGAGCGAACACGCCGTCTTGCAAGGTGAAAAGGATAAATGTTTTATGGCAAAACTTATCGTATCAAGACGAACCGTAATTCCACAACCCATGATAAGACGCATTGCCTTTATCTTTATCGTTTAGCCACAATGTTATTTCGTCTCATCTCAAAAGACACTGTACTGAGACAATTTTAACAAATTTGGAAATGATAAATTTTGAAATCGTCAAATTTTTTTATGTATATTTAAATCAGTAATTGTACTTAGAAATAATAATCGAGAATATAAGAATTCAACGGTAAATATTTATTGATACATCAAATTCCGTGCAACTGCATCTAAATTTCAACAACGAATTGTAAATACGAACTCTTTTAATACAAAGTTTTTGTACTCGAATTTTTTTACAATTCTTTTCGTAACTACTGTAGGATATTCGTGGAACGGAAGAGACTTTCCCCGCTGGTTATTGACATCAACAACATAGTATCAAGCAAAAGTGCAATTTTTTATTGCTAGCAAAGTTGACAAATCCTAAGACATTAAAATATGAATGGACAACGACATTTCGTCGATCTGCTCAGTCGCGCTTGGCCGAGTATTATGTCTACTATTAAAATATCGTTCGTGTCATAAACGACACCGGTACCATAGCACGGAGAAAATCATGGCGGATGAATTATTCTTGTATAAAAGTCGCATTTAACATTATTCGTCACCCAGTTGTTAACTAGCTGCATTGTAAACAAGGCAGCATGCTGACATGGGTAAGTCGAATTCAAACATCTAGATCCTCGAAGTAAGAATCCGTTGATAAATTTCAAAGTTTTTGATAAAGAACGTTTTTGTGAGCTTACTAGTGCGATAGACAATTTTGAGTTTATTTATGATTTCTCGGTAAGGTATCAACGTCCTTATTTAGCTCTTCAAGTTTGGGAATTAAAATTAGATTCAAAACTTTGTTTTACATTTAAAATTGCTGAGGTTGCTTGTGTAGTAGATCCTGAGTTTTTATTTTTTTACACATTGAATTTTGTATTTTTATCTGTTGAATCAATACAAAATAAACTTCATTTTGAACCAATTTTTCAATGTGAAATAATAAATGATACGATTCAGATATAATCTTCAGTTTTTTTTAATTATTGACATAGTATATGGTTTAATTTTTTTTCGAAGTAAATTTTCAAAGTGAGTGTAGTTTCTGTTAAGTAAAATAAGAATTATCAATCAATTTCAAATTGTGACATCTCGAATTAGTGAGAAAACGGTTAACGTCTGCGTTATGCAAATACTGTTTGACTTAGTGTCTGGGCTTGTTATATCAGGCGGATTGGATTATAACATTTTTTTTTATTTTATTATACAGCCTTCAAAGAAATGTTATTTTGATATTGAAATAATAACTGCAAGTCTAATTGTAAGAAAAGCAATTTATCATTAAGCGAAATCAAAATCAATTTTGCACAAGAACAGTAATAATTTCAAATCACAAAATTTCTAATTCAAAGTAATTACTAAGCGAGAATCTAATCAATGACAAAACCTGCATCGATTTCGACTGCACAAGAAAACATGACCCGGACATTTCATTACTTCCACGTTCCTGGTAAGACCACAAAAACACCACACAGTGAAGAATTCGTCAACAATTTAACGTGAATTTTTTTTCATCTCATATATCGTTGAAAGGAATTATTAATTTAAATCAAACACATTATACTGATCCACGAAAATATTTGACAATGAATTAAACGAAAACTTCCATTAAATTGCGGAACTTGATCTCATTTCATTCGATTTTATACGGTTGAATGAATTTTAATATTCATTCGCTGTCGTATTTAGATTAAATAAAAGAAATAAATTGAATGCCAAATAATTGTTTAGCTAGAATAAAATTCTTGTAATCAAATACCTTTCAGCAAGTTTCATAAAAAATGTTTTTTGCATAAAATTCACCAACGGAGTTTGAGAGTTTTTAAAAATATTTTTTTACTGCATATTTTACAGGAAATATTAATACACAATGAAAATGTGAATAGTTTTAAGAAACTAAAAAATCATAAATGTTTACTCCTATTATACTTAAAATTTTGACATCTACCAGCACCATACTCGCTTTTACCAACCACGAGGCTAAAACAAAAGAATATTTTGTTTAATCATTTTTGTTACATTTTTTATTGTTGTGTTTTTCAAAAATTTCCGTCATGTTGGAATTTGTTGACCCAACCTGGGAGAAAAATATGTTGAAATTAATTAATAACATGTTTTTCCAAACAGGTGCAGTTTACAGTCCTGCTACTAGCCGCTTTTTCAGCTGTAGCCCACGAACCAAGAAATCAACTGTTCGATCAGTTGACACAGATTAGGACAGAGCCGGCAGCATCCCCAAGTTCACCCAAACCTTTGCAAAATGTCAACGTCGGGACCACGAAATCCGGATTGGTGTTCAATACTGCGAAAATAATACGATTACCGGAAGATAGAAAGCCACATAAGCGTCAGCTTGGTGCTGATCTCCAGAATGCGGGCACGCTATCGCTTCCAGCACTTGGCAGTGCCACTGTTGCTTCATTTGTTCCAGTCAAACCAGCCGAGAGTGCCACTAACAACGTCGAAATTTTCGCCAAACCAACGGATTTCGCGCCACGCCGTGACAGTGATTTCGCTGCAACCTATTTCCAGTACGGCTATCGAGGTGGCAAGCACCATGATCACCATCATGGTCACAAGCATCATCATGGCCATCATCACAAACACAAAAATGAGCACAAGGAACACCACAAGGAAAAACATAAGCATGGTTTGTGTATTTCATGTTTTTGAAACATGAATGCATAATTTATTATGTACTTATAAAATTTCAATCTGATTAGAATATTTAAAATATAGCCTGTGTATTAATTTGACCAAAAATCATCGCTCAGTTTTGTTGTAACATAAATCGATAACAGGTTTGATTTGTTGCAGGACACAAACACAAGCACAAGCATAAGCACGACCACAAGCACAAGCATCATGAAGGACACAAACATCATCATGGACACCATCATCATTCCAAACATGAGCATCATGAAGAACACAAGCATCATGGAGAACATCATCACCATCATAAACATCACCACAAAAATGAACACCACCATCATCATGAGCATCATCACATGAACGAACATCATCATCACCATACGCACAAAGAGAAAGAAACTCATCATCATCATCACGGTCATGAACATAAGGAAGAACATAAGCACGGACACAAGCATGGACATAAGCACGGACACCATCATCACCACAAAGAAGAACACAAACACGGTCATAAACATGGACATCATGAAGGTAAGAAATTATTTGTGGTAAATTTTCAAAAATTTAATGTCTCTGTGAATGATTTACAAAAACATATTGCTTTTATTTCCCAGGTCATCATCACAAACACAAAGAAGAACACAAACACAAGCATCATGAAGGTCATCATCATAAGCACCACGAGGATCATCATCACAAACACCATCACGGCCATCATCACAAACATAAGGAAGAACACAAACATGAGCACAAAGAAGAGCACAAACACGGCCATCATGAAGGTCATCATCACAAACATCATCACGAACACAAGGAAGGTCACAAGGAGGAGCACAAGCATGGCCATCATGAAGAACACCATCACAAACACAAACATGGACACAAACATGGACATAAACATGAACACAAGCACAAAGAAGAACACAAGGAAGAACACAAACATCATCACGGCCACAAACACAAGCATGAACACAAAGAAAAACATAAGCATCATGAAAAACATCACCATCATGAACATCACAAGCACAAAGAAGAACACAAACACGGACATGGTCACAAACATCACCACAAACACCACGAAAAACATAATCACCATGAACACGAAAAGCATGGACATTACGAACATTATGACCATGGCCATGGTCATCATCACGATGTTTTCGGACACCACTTTGCTTCATCACAAAAGCAGGAGTACGTCTTCCCTGGAACGGTTGATGATGTCGTTGCACTAGCTGAAAGCCAAGATGTCAAACCAGTGTTAAACAAGCCTGCCGCTATTACTGTTTAAAACATGCTTAGTACGATTTTACGGTTCCTATCAACGTTTTGAAACTAAATTTTTTATTAATATATTTTATAATTTTTCCAATTTTCTCATGAAAAAGAATCAATTGATTGAAATTGATTCTCAACAGTGTGATTATTTTAAGTCTATCAAAAAGTTTAATCTGTTTTGTATAATAATGATTTTTTATAATTTGTTAGTTCATGAAAAATCGTTGCATATGATTTAAAAAAGTGACCTTATAAACATGTAAACTACATATGCGCACATTATTACTTATCCACGACCATTGGGGGGTGAAAATATATATGTAAATTTTGAAAAAAGAGGTTTGAAATAAAGAACCTAAAATAAATTTGCAGATTCTTTGGTCAAAAAATTAAAGAATTCATTGTTCCATTATCTACATTTTAGTTTCAATTTTTTTCTAACATGACTGTTCATGAACAACTTTTTAATTCGTGTTAAACAAATTTGCTAGTAATAATTTGCTGCAAGCTGTGTCCGCAAAACACGTAAACACAACTTGATTGTCACAGTAATCGTATTAATGCGACGTTCGCAGCAATATAATTTTTTAACTTAATAATTTAGTGAATCTTGTAAAACCTAAAAATGAATATTAATTAGTTGAGAATGAGTTCCAGTAATTTATTATGTAAAAAGTTAAAAACTCGAATATGAAAAATAATAATCATCAAAATGAATGTGAAATAGATTCATGTGTTTGAAAAACAACGAAATGGAGTTTAAATTAAATTTAAATGACTAGAAAGTAAGAGACATTCATACTGTTTCATGGCATTTCTAGCTTTATAAATTCTGAGATGCAAAAGCTTCGGGTGTCAACTTTGTTGAAGTATGAGCAACAAACTAACAGTAGAGTTTAGAGCGAATAATTTTCTTAGTTGCAAAAGCGTTGTATCGTTAACCAAAGGTGTATTATGGAAATGGGTTTAGCATTGTACGGAAGACAGCACTGAACCTGAAATACACTCAATATATATACATGATGATACGCAGTCACAATTTATACACGAAATAGGATACCAAGAGTATTTGCAGTCTCTGTATGAAACCCCCAATTTAATTGCACTTGTTGCTTAACTTTCCGCTATATTGTCCAGTGGACAAAATTTCTCTCAAGTTTCGTTGTATCGATGTTCCGGAATTTATTGTCTTCTTGAATTATCAGATTCTGAAATGACAACTTGTCATCTCGATTACACATTTTGTTTGAATGATACAGGTAAACACTTGCCGCAGCACAATATTGTTAATTTGATCAAACATATACATTAATATAACCTCCGCCTTCACTTTAGAACAATGCACTGTAAAACATAGTGCAAAGCCATTCCGACTAATTCATATTTTCATTATGACTGTAACATTCTTATAAAGTGCTCTTGCAAAGCAAAGTAGATAAAGAAGATGTCAGATCAAGTCTTTATTCGTACTTTTTGCAATGAAAAAGAAACTATGGTATAAAAGAAGAATTGCATGGAACTTCCGAATGACGTACAGAAGTGAACCGCGGAAAGTGAGTGACTCTGAGCGAACTTCACTGATTTTATCTAATCTAATTTTCGACCTTTGCCTGACTTTACGTACCAGTAGCAATACAAATGTCGACAAATAAAAATCCTATTTTATTGGAATGAAAAAAAAACAAACAAACACCAGTGCACTACAGCAACTTCAAATGCTAATAAGTACAAGTGAAAAACAAAATAAACAAGCTCTCTAAATTTTAACGAAAGTTCAATTTTGCATTTTGTTCATAAAAAGAACACTCACGTTTTAGTAGTAAGTGAATTCCACTTGTAAGAAAAATTTTCTTGAAACATAAATTTAAAGGTTTTATTATTAATATCGAAAATAACGTACTGATTGCACTTGTGACATTAAAATATATTTGACAATTTAACTAAAAAAAAATCTAGATATATTTATTGTAAAAATTAAACACCTACTACATACATTTTAATTTTATAGAGTTAAAATTGGAAAACGTTCAATATTTTGTCTGAAGTGAAATATTTTTCATATGAGTAGACACAATAGCTATTTTGGTTAACAGGGTTTTGTAATGTGTGAAAGCAAAAGTTAGTGTGACTTAATTACAGAGTCGTGACAGAAGGAGGCAATACTGAAGTTAACGCTTATAT
Organism: Trissolcus basalis; assembly: GCA_025266255.1. Taxonomy (NCBI): domain Eukaryota; kingdom Metazoa; phylum Arthropoda; class Insecta; order Hymenoptera; family Scelionidae; genus Trissolcus; species Trissolcus basalis. The sequence goes on along the minus strand of JAAMPD010000405.1, from coordinate 80,183 downwards.
GTCGTTAGCGTTACTAACCAAAAGCCATCGAAGTCATTGATTAAACTAGGACCATTTCTGATTCCTTTCTTATCCAAAAGAGGCCATCAAAGGTAATCAAATGAAAAGGTAATTATCAAAAGATAAAGAGTTGATACATTTTTTGATTTTATGAAACTTTGATTTCTTATAGAGTATATGGTATGGAATTATTTTTTACAAAATTTAAACCTTTTCAATGTACGACCCAATTCTTTTTTCATTCAACCCATTTCCGTATTCTCTAACAGAATATGACGTTTTGGGAAGATTTAAAGAATTTTTTAATTTTTCAACATTTTCATCATTTTTAGAAAGGTATAGTATTTATAAAAATATTTTTAAGCATAATGAATACCAATCTTAAAATCATTTTTTTTCAAGTTTAGGTTTTTGATTTGATGCAAAAATGTTAAATCTCCGTCTGCATTAATCAATTTTCAGTCATGGCAGATTGACGGTGAAATGTCTCTGACGAGTTGAGAAAATAGCGTCTGACTGAGTGTCACAATATTGCTCACATTCTTCAAGACTTTCATGAGCAATCGATTTCCTCGCAACGTGGATGCTATTGCTGCTCGCCTTGTCGATTCGTGGGATCTATTGGTCGTACATTCGAATGCCATATAAATCATTACATGCGAGCGTCTGTCATCATTCGTTTCGCGGCAATCCGCAAAAGGAACGGCAGATGCAATACACAAACGAAATCGAAAGCTTGACGATGACACGCGTGGTAAGAAATACTCGAAAGATAATATTTCCTCAATTGAACTCACTATAAATCATCATCCAATTTTTAACAACAATTATCTTGTCTGTGACAAATTAGATAGCTCCTCCACGAAAACCAGAGATTTCATTTATTTCCTTATTTTAAATGTAGTATAAAATTGAGGTTTTATGAATGTTAAAAAAAGTTTAGACGAAACGGTCTAGAATTTTAAGAAATGCGAATAAAATGAATTTTTTGACGTTCTGCTTGGTTGCTGCAAAGGAATGAAAGAATAGAATTGAGAGTCCTACGCTAACAGTCAAAATTACATGGGCTTTTGAACCTTTGGATGAAATCCAGCCTCAAGACCGGACGCGTCGTGCATATTTGACATAACTTTCTGAAAATTTTCCATTTATGAGCCGATGTGTCGTTTCTAAAAACTTTTCCGTCCAGCTTGAAGTCTATTCACTGACGACATATATTTTTATAAACAGCATGGTCAAAAGTACATAAATGTTTAGATATCGATTACCACCGTGTAAACATAATCATCCAAACGAAAATTAATTCCACACACGTTCGAAAGACCCTCCCATACACTTCCATATCCTTTTATTCTGCTGACCATATAAAAACTTATTTAACGATTCAATACTGTTGTGTCGCATCGAACAGTTATTTTGGCAACAAGCCAAATTTGCGGTACCATTGCACTCGGGATATTGGCTTCGTATCACTCTAAAAAAATGTTACCAAACTTAAATTTAAATTGAAAAGTTATGCATGCAAATCAAAAAGAATACTTGAAAATCAAATTTTATTGATCTTAACTTTAATACCATATTTTTCTGAATTTCGATATTCGAACGAATCACGGTCAATTGGGTATTAAAATAAAGTATGGATAGCCGACGAAATAAAAAAATATATAAAATACTTTTGGAAAATCTGATCTTAAAACAAACTTGAGAAAATTTATGTTCTTATCGATTGAATTTTATATTTGAATTACAAAAAACTAAAAATAAGAAAGAAACGAATCCAAATTTTAAGTAATTATAAATGTAGGATACTGAAGAATGGAGCAAAAACTATCGTTGCTGTGTAGATTAAAAGCTGAAATTCCATTATATAAGAATTCTTCATGCATATTTGGATGAACGGATTTATCGCGTATTTATTGTGAATAATCGTGGAACGTGTACAGTTGTGTTGAAACTATTTGCACTCTAATACCAGAAATTGTACGGTCTCGCAGATTTATTTTGCTTCGTTTAATTTAGTTTCGAGGAAATCTTTCTTCTTTTTTTTTTTTGTAAAAAATAAATTATGTTTCGAGAGTCAAGTTAAGCAATATTGTGTTTGTAGCAAACTATTTCGGAGATCTGACTGAGAATCTTAAATATTATCATATGGTAGAGTAAAAAATAAAAAAACGTATCTCTTATTAAACTGGGTAACAGTAAAAATTGTTCAGTCAATTCGACTGAAAAATCCATCGGTTTCCAGTTGGATCAACTGATGTCAGTTGATCCAACAATCATTGTCGACTGGTTACATATTTTCAAAAATCTTGAGTTATTTCAATTTAAAAAAATGTGATACTAAAAAAAAATTTTTTCTATTCGATCAATAAACTAATAAAACTGAAATGAGTATCAATTAACAAAAACTAAAGTTTGAAAATTCTATTTCAACGTTTATAACATTTTACGATACTATTTCAGTTTTCATATGTATCACAGGTTTGAGTGCAATTTTATTTCCACACACACTTGGGACACAAATTTTATTGATCACCAAAGTTTGATTTCAAATATTAAAATAACCCATAAAGCTTTCTATCATTCCGCGTCCGACCAAATCCGTGCTGTATTACTGAAACTCAAAACCACTTGCTTTCCCAATCAAACGGCATATTTTTTATACAGCATCAATATGAGTCACAAGCAGCCAGATGATACAGAAATCAATCTTGTAGAATTTTGAAAACGTTGCAATATTCTACGAACAAAAACGGAGGCCAAAGAAGATATTGAATTGTTCTTTTAAATAGCGATGCGAGCTTGCAATCGGTCTGCCAAACGAAAATATGAACATGATATTGCAATCGTAACAGCTGTCTGACCTGATCCATCGATGCAGATTCGTTCATCCTTCATGCATCCATTCATCTAACTGTCAACCTTCAAAACCGCAAAACGTGCAACGACCACGCGTGCACCAATATTTCGCTGCTCGCCCGACAAAAAACTCCCAGACACAAGCCATATGGCACAAAGCGACGTGTGCACGCCACTCGTCGCGTCACTCGCATGACAACAGTGCCGGATAACGCTAACACGATTTATGGCCAGCACAAGGATTCTCCAAATTTGCACCTGCATGCATTTTGTGTTTTAGGCTTCGAAACAAAAGTACCATCTCATCTCATATACCTAATACATTCAAATTTCATTTTATTTCAATTCTCCTCAAACTTTTCAATCACACCACGCAAACCTGAGTCCACACAATTATTTCATTTTGAATTCATTATTATTCAAACATTCGATGTGGCAAAACAGAAAATGTTACTATCCGTTACAAGATATTCCGATAAAAGGTTTCTTTGAAAATGTTTGCTAAATCGATACGCTGCATTGAGTGTCCTGGCAAATATTAGCTATAGTTTGATACTGAGTGTCGGATACCATCAAAAATGTACGCTGATTCTACACGCTGCATTGAATTTGGTGACTTCCATTTCGGTTTAAGAATATTTTCATGTAAAAAAACTCCGGTTCTTTTATATTGATCAAAATGCGCTGCATTCAATAACTTATGAATAATAATTTCTCTCCTCTAAAATCTCGATGTACAAGTAATGAACATTATTTTGGACCTTTTTTTCAATAAGTCTCGTAAGTCAACAGTATGGTTCAATTTTTTCGAAGCTTATAGTCGCTTATAATCGTTGTACAAATATTTAAGAAATTCATGATGAAATTGAGTTGCATAAGTTTTGTTATCATTACAGAATATTTAGTAGAACAAAATCAAATGAATTGAATGAAAATTGAAAACCAAACAAGCCAATCTGATTCGTTGTTTCTCAGTATGCGCATAAAGGATATTAGAATTTTGATCGGAGCAACGTTCATACTTCACATTATTCCGTCGAGCTAATACGAAATCTGCAGCATTTGATCCAACTTTGTCCATATAATCATTCCGAAACAGAAATGTTCCGCATACGCGAATTTACGATCAAATGAAAATTTCATCGTGATTGGGATGGTATTATCAGTTTAACAATTATTTCAATACGCTAAAAACATAATCTAATGTGCATTAAATGTTGAATATCGGAATCATTTTTTACATTAAATTTTAATAATATTGTTAATTGAACCAGAGAATATTTTGAAATTGATCTAGAGTTATTAAATTCGCAGTTAATTTCTATGTACAAGTCACGAAACATAATTTATATAGTACATGGCATACCCGATATCTAGCATATCACATGCTAGACTGACCACTTTCCAAATTGAGGACAACGTAGGAAACAAAACTGAAATTACAAACATCTGGATAATGCAACAGTGTAAATACTAAAACAATTCATAAATTAATATATGAAATTCTAAAATATGTATTATACTGTTGGATTGTCCAGACTGAATAAATATTTGTTAAAGAAAATAAACACTTATGTTCACGACAACTTCGTTTATTTTTACATTCGTATTCTCAAGAAGACAAAAACACAAAACTGACTGTCGTAGTTGATTACAAAACATGAACAACCGAATAAATCAAGGAAACATACTCATAAAAATAAAATATCAATTAGGTGGTGACACACCGAAATTTAAGCGGGTATTAAATTAATAATTGAATCTATACTCTCTGATATAAATAAACCATTGTAATTCAATGGGTGGAATAACATATTCCAAGAACTATGTTCAAAATTTGATATATTCCATTCAATTAATTCCAAACTAAATTTACTATTTAACTGCCGTTGCCATTCACGATATATGCAATGTTCGCATTTTCGTAGACCGTTCAAGTAATTTTTGTTCTTTAATATTATTATTATTATTTTTATGTCAGAACATATTGAAACAATATTTTATAAGTGACTGGACGAAAGAGAGTTTTATCACCCCAAGCTCCCAAATACGAGCACGAGCATTACTCTCAAATTACCGGCATCAGTAAATTGATAAATTATTTATGAGTACATTATAGCTGCGATTATTTTTATTACACTAATGTCTGAAATTGTTTTGCCGCAAATTTCGAGAGAACATTTTTATTTCATAAGTAAGTGTCACTACTAATGTTGTTACGTATAGTAATATATAGCAACAAATAATGACAGCGCTATAGCAGTAATATAACTTCCACTGTACAGTGAGTAAATTTTAATTGAATATAAACTCTGTATTATAGTCACAGTTTTTGGTATTACAATAGTAAAGTAGGATTTGTAAATTGGGATACATTTCGTGGTCATAAAAAAGTAAAAATTGAAATGTTAAGAGTAAGACTAGAAATACCACTGTGATGGCTGCAAATATCCATACAAAGTACTGGTATTTCAGCTAAGTCATTAATTATTATATATCGGCATGAGCATGGAACGTTGAGTTCATTGTTCTAGGACATAAATAGGCCTTTATTTAAATTAAACTTACTTACATAATATATGATATGAAGCGTCATAATTCTTTTTTTTCTTTAATGTGTTTAAATAAATAATTCCAAATCCGACAAAATAAACGATTTAATATCAGAGAAACATTCTTCATCTGGAGCGATAGAAAAAGATGAACAAATATTTTTCTGTCAGAGCATATGATAAAACTTCGATTCGAAGGAAATACTATCAATAATAAATTCGGATCGAAGTACAACATCCTGCACAGGCGATTGTCAAACATTCTTATCTCGAGTATCAAAATGTGAGTCGTATCAGTTATATGTTGCACGCCACATAAAAATACAAACCAAGTTCGGAGAGAGTGCAAAAAATTTTTCAAACCAAAATTTTCATCATGGGCGAAAGTTTGAGAATTGAAAACTTCTATGATTTCAGGCGAACATTTATTATTTATTATTTTCATTTCTGTTTCCATTTCTATACTAGATGCAACTTAACCTCTAAACACTAATCCATGATTTTGACAATTTATGTTTAATGTTCGTATAAATTGCCATGCCACAATTTCAAAATTATAAAAAATATGTATAATTCAAATAAATCAAAATTCAAAATAAGAATGACTTACTATCGGAGCTTTATTCCATTGAAACGCAAAAAACGGTTTCTTTGTGTATTACGAGAGCTAATTTTTGTGTAGTTGGAAAAATATCTGCTAGGGGCGCTAGGGTGCATGCAGTTTGCGAATCGCGAGTCCCAATCTTCCAATTTCTGAATAGACGGTTATCGGTTGCTCAAGTGGACTGATGGGAAGGATTCAAAAGTGAATCAATTACTGAAGTCTTGGTCAAACTCGAATCATGCAAATATACTGGTATGTAGCTGCACAAGTTGGTCGTTTTTTCCCCCTCTTTTCTAAACTTTTCATCGTCTCTCTCTTCTTCGATTGAGAACTCGAATGCTTGCTCTAACATGTACAAGTAGCTATAGATCTTTTCCAAAGAGCCAACAAAAAGTTTCACGGAGAGTCATTCTCGGAAACGGTTGGCTTTCGTTGAACGTTCACAAGCAAAATTTTCACATTGAAGTAACATTTTTGTGATGTTGTATGAACATCGGTAGAAAACAAATCTAACAAACATCCAGATTTCAATTGTTGGAAAACATTTTTCCATGCAGATTCTGAGTGTACATTGTGCCCGGGGTTAAGTTATGGTATGCCCTCTCAAAAAAAGCGCGAGGTCATCGACTTTTCCAAAGTGATGTATGGTGTTGGAAAACACGCCGAGACATGCGATTCGACAAGAGAAAAACAATTTGTTCTTATCTCACCTTATGAATAAGCAATTTTGTACGCTGTTGTATAAAATGCCAAAGTGTAAATTATTGTTTATCAAAAATGTATTATAAATGGCGATGGAAGAAAGCTCATATCAATTCTCAGCTATAAAAATATCCGTTTTGAATTACAGAAATGAGTTGTTTAATTGACAATTGTTATCATTAATTATCGGTTATTATGATGCATCGCTAGCTTGCCCATAGATCATCGCTCACAATGCATTATGATATGCAGCTTGTGTGTACGAGAGTAAAATGCATCACATGATCGATCAGATTCACATCAAGCAAAACTTCAAGGAAGCGAATTCGGTTATTTTACTAGCAATAGTATCACCCAGAACTTGGTATGATTCAACCAATAAGAATTTGAGTCTCAAAAAAAAATTATCCATGTACATATTTTAATGTAAGACATTTCTTGTAGGATCATGTGTTGGAGCATCCTCTGTGCCTAAGAATGCATAGTATCAATACGGTCAAAGTGGGAAACAGTGGAGGACCCAACGCCAACCCATGGGAAGAGAGGACAGAAAACCAAAAGTCTCAGAGGAAGAGGAAGATCGGCGCTTGCGCCACCATCCAGAGCATTCGCGTCTGCTTTCGACAGTCGTACCCTCGACTCCGGATCGAGCGCACGCCGCCGCTTCGGTTAAGCGACCGGCCTCGGCGCTAAGTTTCTCGCGACACTGCCCGGTTCAACCGAAAAACATTTTTCACAGTTCATTAAAAGGTGCAACATTCATCATTCTTTTACTTTCGTACCATTGCACATGATTTCAATGTTTGTTTAGTGGTTACTGTTATTATAAAGGGTTTGACCGAAAATTGTCAACGCGTAACTTTTGGAGTGCAAATTTTTCTGATCATATATTATAAATGTAAAAAGTAATTTTGTCATGTCTATACCAGCTAAAGCTTGTGATTTGTATGGAAATTCTCTGCAAACAAACACGTTTGACATGAAATGAGAATTCAAATCTGCTGAAAATCAAATCAATCAAGGATGTAAATTTGAAATCGTTAAATCGTATTCGCATTCTAAGGGGGGAAATAGAAATAAAGGTTTTACCAATTTGCATAATTCGCAGCCGTCTCGTCGTGAGTTGAAATCGCCAAAAAATGAACCGTAATGATTCATTAAAATGACGTTCAGACATGAATTCAACATTACGGCGCGTTTCGCGTGTGATTTTATGCCAATGCCATAAAATATATTTGTGTGCTATTACGACGGTAGGGGTAGATATTTTTCCTCGAATTTAAATTAATGTAACTTGACTGAGATAGTCATTTGGAAATTTGTAATATACGTCGTTTGATTATAATATGAACGGTGTGTGATAACAGCAATATCCGTCATTAAATGGTACATCGAAAGTTGATTCGCGAGCAAAATTGCAACGCGGAAGTTTTCGTCAGCTGCGGAAATCGTCGCCGGTTAGAGCCCATAAGTCATTTGTTTCGTCGGACGTTTTATAAAACGGCAATCCCAAAGGAAAGTTTAATATCGTGACGCGTCAGTGGGGAAAAAGGAAAGGGGGGACGTTTCAATTTATTCCAGCGTTTGTTTTATCATTCGTAATACGAATTAAAAGGATTTGTGTTTTGCCAGAAATATAAAACAAGGTCATTAGCATTCCTTCGAATGGCGCTGCCAGCAGCCAATGGATTTTGGAATGCATAATTGCGGTGGAGGCTGCGTTGCCAAGCCTCAAACTAAGTATCATCATGCCAAATATTTTAAACCAAACGGATAATTTTTCTTCTAATTAAATTTTTACAATAAGTAAAAAACCATGAAATATTACGGGATCACCGCGAGCTTTAACAACATAAGACATCTCTTGAATTTTTCCAGCAAAACTACGTCGTTACGAGCTTCGTTTTAAGTATAAATGTAACTGCAACGGTAGAAATGAAAACACAACTAATCCTGCACGCAAGAAGAGAAACATGATATTGCAGGGGTGTCTTAAAGCGTTATCTTTCGTATAAGTTTTATCAAAAGAAATCCCCGAAAAGGACCTTAAATTAAATAGCGCAGAATCAGATCCATCCGGTGAAAAATGCTACGGCCGGTCGTGTCTTTTCGCGCGCTCTCTCGTATTCTAGTGCGCGTAATTCACGCGTGAGATATGGCACTTGTGAGCGGACATGCACACGGTGCCCTGCGCGAACTCATATTATCATATCTTGGTGACCGTGCATCATTTATATTTATGAACGCGCGTCGTTACGAACTTATTCACAAACAGTGTACACGCTGCGGTTATAACTTGCAACAACACGTAATGCGAGCAATGTTCATATCGTTTGTCTATCGATTGGCCCTTCGTAATTATAACAACTAAAATATATGTGAATGAATTATTCATTTGTAATGCAAAACTCGGACGAAACCTTTATTTCTGGATTCTTATTTCTGTCAGAAGTTGTAAAAGGAGATACGCCTATTTTGGTGGAATAAAACTGTTTATTGCATGAAAAAAGTAATAGTCGCGAATCCAGAGAAACACAAAGACGACATCTCGAGAGTCAGGAAACAGTTAGGAAACGATGAAATTTCTAATGACATCAATTTCGTGGGATAGACATTTTTTGCCCAGAGCCGTGATTGGGTAACTAAACGCTCTGCCGACTTTATTATCGTCATTAAATTGAAAGTTCATAAAAGTTCTTCCGATTCGTGTCATTATACGAATAATTGCTCAGTTAACTTCGGTTATTGACTGCTTTCTTGGTCATAAAATCATCTTCATAATCATGGAGGATTGGTTAACTTAATACCTTAGCATCTGAATCAAAAAAAGCTGTTTTTCATTTGAATCAATACAAAGGTTAATTGTTAATCAACTTGATTATTATATTGTGACGATAAACAAAGACTTGATTGAGCGTCAAAAAAACATTACTAATAATTGGCGTAATTTATTTTCATTATTGTATGCAAAGGTATAATTAATTCATAGTGTAATAAGTTGCTTCTTGAGAATGTTTTGATAACTTTCCATCCTCTCGAAAATGTTGTTGATGCAATTATGGTCTGTCTCAACGCAACTTGAATTCTATCCAAAAGTTTTAGTGGTGTACAGTTTATAGGCACGTCCCTTTTGAACATTCTTTTGACGATTTCTTACAGGAAAACGAGCCCGATCGATCAATTAGGCAGAAATTGTTGCTTCCATGTGTGAGTGGGGAGTTGGATGCATTACAAAACAGAAGGAGACTGCGCTGAGCGTGGTCAACGCGCTAATTAATCTCAGCCGCGTTTAACGAACACTTGGTTGTTGAATCTGGCAATCCGTTAACGAGCAAATGCTGACTTGAGAGTTGCGATAAAAGTCGCGAAAAAGTGGATGGATTAAACGAACAGAGTTCCTCGGCCCACTACCCTTTGACCTTTAGAAATGGTGCGAATTAAAAGGTGATGTGCGGAAGTGAGAAGGACCCATTGATGAATGTTGAATTACGAGCGGCATGTGACGAGATTAAGTTGATGATGGTATGAGGACATTCGTCAAGGAGCGAGCTGGGTCCTGCGAGGTGGAGGATGAGGATGGTGCTAGGTGTCATGGTGCTCAGTCAGCTACTGACGAGGATCCTGATCGCGGCCCATGCTGATGACCGTCTCGCGGCCGTGCGACGCATTCTCCGAGACGTACCACTTATTGACGGGTGAGACATTTTTATCAATCATTTCAAAAACGCTAATCTTTGAACTTTCCCAAAAGAAATTCCAAAATTTCTGTTATTCAATCATTCAAAAACTGCACAATCAAACTTTCTCGTAAAGTAATTTACCGATTGGTTTAAGAGAAAATTGAAAAAAGAAAACAATTTGTCACTATTTCTTCGTTACCGCTTTTTTGCCTTTTCGTCATCTTATAACAAATAGATCTTATTTTCAAACTTTCATGCAAATATTGCTCTCTAAATTTGAAAAAGCAAAACTTTCACTTTTTGCCAAAAAGTGAAAAACTTGAGTGAAAATTCATTCCAAATGAGTCCAGAGTGCTCCTCTTTTTGGCAAAAAGTGAAAATTGCATTTTTTCAAATTTAAAGAATGTGTTATTTGCAATTTCAAAAGTAAATAAAAGGATCAGAACATTTAGATTTCGATGAACTTTCTGTTGAGCTAATTGAAAAAGTTACCGTGTTGTGTATACTTGAAAATGAGTTTTATTTTCCATTTGGCTATAACAAACAACACAACAAAGTAATGAAAAATTCCTTCAGTTACTCTTTTTTGAGCTCTGAATCAAAATTTTCGTATGAAGTAATTTTTCATTTGGATTCTCTGGTTCTAGTAGTGCATAAAACAAAAGAATTTAATCAATTATGAAAACTTTGTAAAAAATGAATACGAGCATTAAAAAAAACTATTTGTCTTAGGTTAATTAAGTTTAAATTGTTTTTCAGAAAAAAGCAAACACATAAAATTTATGATTCATCTTAAATTTTACAATTGAATATACGTGGCCAAAATGTGAACTTTTGACCTTGCAATTCATCCATGAGTATATAGTTAGCTACAGTTCATTAAAATTTCAACACTGGTGAAGTTCCAATTTCGTCATACGACGTTCTATTTAAAAATTTGCAAATGATATTTTTTTCCATTAAATGAGATTAACTAACAGTGTGTACGTTAACATTCGCATACGAAAGATTTATTTAATAATAATCGAAAATGAAAAATATTCCAATTTATTTTTCAGTCAAAATCAAATCAATAAATTCGTTTTGGATAATTAAAATTCAATATTTCAAACTGATTGGACTCATTTAAAATTCGATTAAATTAAAATTTAAATATATTTTTACAATTATAAGCGAAGATCAATGTTCTTTGGGATTGCAATTGGAATTGCTTTATATGAATATCGATTATATTTTCCATCAATGCCGGACTTTTCCGATGCAAATAAGAAGTATTAGTATAGTGTTTTTTTGTATCTCACCGGATATAATGTTTTGTCACGGCAGAAAAAAGTCTACGAAACTGAACAGCGGTGATATATTTCAATGTTATAAATATTAATGCCCAAAATGAAAATGCAAAGTTAATTTAATTCACCGAGCTGAATGAATAAAAGTTTTTAATTATCAAACGACTCATTTTGCTAAAATTCACATTAAAATAATTCTTTTTTAAGACGTTGCAATAATGACACGGTATAATAATAATCATCATCGTAAACCTAAAATATTCTTCTTTTACATGTCATAACTTTATACCAGCATGACATTGTCTACTATCATAAAAAAATGGTATTATTATTGAAACTAAATTTGTAAAATTATAATGATAAAGTTTTTTCTTGTTATATAAAGTCAGAAAGAATTATTAACAAAGTACCAACTTTGCATCATGCACACAATTAAAATACTTGAAAATATTCTACAACCTATAGTAATATTTTTGCATACCATTTTTGAGTCATGAATTAATGATGCTCTCAGGGTAACATTTTTGTTGGAAAATTCATTAACATACAAAAGCAGTTATTTTTCAATGAAATGAAACATAAAAAATTGTACAAATTTTGTTTTGTAACAAACAAAGATATATGTATATATATATAATATATATTGAGAAAAATTAGTATCAAGAGAAACAGTTTATTTTGAATGACACTTGATAATAACTTTGAACTCAATCACGCTTGTGAAATCAACTCTGAAGAGGTAACCGTCTGGCGTTTTTTAATTAAATTTGCAATGAAGTTGATCGTAACAAAAATATATATACAGCCACAAATATTTGCGCTGCGTGTTTGTTTCGCAGCCGAAACTGCAGAGTGCTCGAATGCAATGCAGTAAGAAATACACTTATAACAATATTGTATCCGTAACAATGTGACCTTTGTCGCGGTAAATTACATCTTTTCACAAGTTGAAGAATTCGGAATGAATAAAAGTAATTACAACTTATATTATAGTTGATTGCAAGTTTCGTCAAATTCACAGGCAACAAATAATTGTTTTGGCAAACGTTCACGGAAAAAGTCACGTTTCAAAGGAAGCGCAGATATACGAAGAGAAAGAAAAACCAAAACACTTGATATGTATTGTTGGGTATGTGATGTGCGAGAGAAACTTTAGAGACTGAGGGCGACTGAATATTTTGTAAATGATTTTCTACGGGTTGGCCTTCTGAATTCAAAATGACTTTAATTCATGCCCGGAAATTACGTCATGTTTGAAGTGCACCGATGCCAAAGGATGCAAGTAAATTATTTCCGCATTCGTGTGTTACTAATAATTAATAACATTTATTCAACTCATTAACACAAAACCGGGGGAAGAATTTATAATACAACATGAAATAATATTTTGATAAAATGCATTGGCGAATTATGATTGTTTATGTATTTAATCATTTTATACGAATCAAATAGAAATAATCAATTCTCTATTCAACGTGACAGTCGTTCATTCAGAATGTTTTTACATTCAATCTGTTTACAACACACAGCGAGCGATATTGTACAAGAGATTCGTACATTGCTTTACACAGTTCAATTAATCAAAGAACTGGACCATGGATAAAATTGAAATTCAAACCAATGAAAGGAATCCCCCGGATTTGTGTGAAATCGTACGATCAAAATCATTAAATTGATCCAGACAAATGGTGTAAAATCATTTTACCAAGCAATTGATAGTTTTAATTTAATCGCTTTTTTTTTCAGTTAACCGACGATTTTTGAACTGGCTTTACCAAAAGAACGAGATCAAACATTTTTTGGGTTTGTAAAAAAACTTTATACTACGCAGAGAGTGAGTATCACTATAGTGAAATCAGCGGCGAGTTAGCGGATTTTAAACAAGGCTCCGACAAAATATGCAAATTTCGTGACGTACGAGACACTGCGAGCGAAATTACTGTTGCTCTCTCTCTCTCTCTCCTCCTCGCAGATAACAAAAGAATAATTCTGCTTAAAAGTTGACACCTTTAACAGCATAGGCGTACAGTAAGCCGACGGTGCAAGTTTCGCAAAGCCGAGTTAATGAATGTGTAAACGTTTATTGTAAACAGAATAAAATTTTCAGATAAGAATGAAGAAGTTGGTCCAACTGATAAACTTTGATTTACAGCACGAGATATCATTATTATCCAACACTTTGCGGATTATTGAAAACAAAAAGTTTTTTTTATTCAAAGCAATTCAATTTTAAATCATCATTTTAAATGTTTCGAGTAATTTTTGTTTTGAGATCAATTAAAAAATCGTTGATACAAATAAAGTATGGATAACGTGAAAGCCAACGCCGGAGGACAACACCAGAATTATTGCTCCCAATGTACGCCTTTTCACAACGAATCGATAAAACAATTATAACAAAACTAATTGGTCCAGAAAAATAAATCATTTGCTATACAAAATATTGAATTTTCCGTAATACCGTTAGCCGACCCTAACTTGTTAAACCGCTTAATGTAAACAACAATTTATACCGTAGCATCCAATACGAGCATTCTCAAAAATGAATGCACTGATTAATTTAATATTGCGCACGCAAATGAAATTAATCCCTCTACACACTGACATAAATTTTGATACTTTTTTTGTTCCCCGACCGAAATTTATATCAATATTTCAACGGAGTAGCTCTTCGAAAGCTTGAGAATTAATTGCAGTATGGAAGTGTCTATTTTTATTTGTAAAAATGTTTGAATTGAAATTTAGAATAGTTGTGTAATGATGAAATTCTTTTTTCGCACACCTGTTATATTAAAAAAAAACGTAATAACAAGGTTTCTCTTAATTGGAAACGAAAACGATCCACGTTTTTCGTGTCACATTTTTTGCAGAGAAAACAAAATTCGTTAATTGATCTAACAAGTTGCACTCAAATAGACAAGTTGGGAATGAGCTCATATAAAGACTGCAATGAAATATCAGCCCCATCAAAACATCACATGAAGTCAGGGAAAAAGTCGGGCTTGCAATGGAGCGAAACATTTTCATCTGATGTGAGACACTGATGACATTTGCAAGCAAAATGTACTACTCGTGTGAATATTATGGTCACGCGGTCAGCTATCTTATCATATGTTGTCATCAATTAATCTCTTTGCTCTATCCAATAGCTAAATTGACATCCTACGTAGATATCAACAATGCAAAAACATGAGAAATCCACAATTTTATTTACATCCCAACAAATTTTATTTTTCACCTCAGCGATATATTTTGTTACTCTTCTCATATATATACAATAATCAAATAACCACAACACAAATCCATGAATACGGATTTTATCATTTCAAAATTTTGGTTCGCCTTTATTTTAACGAATGAGAAATTCTCGTATTTATTATAACAAAAAAATGAAATTGTAAAATCAATCAGAGTTGCGGATAAATCGAAAGCAGTGGAAATAAATTGTTCATCTTTTGATATTAGGGCCAAATAATTTACGGTTCATACAAGTTTTATCGGAAACCGATTTATTTTGAAGTTGGTCGGGTATCGAGTAACCGATAAACATGAATCGGCGAACATCGCTCAGTGGGAAGCTAGACAAAATAAGAGAAAGAGATAGAACTGTGAGGAGGCTCTTTGAAGCCCGGATGTAGACCATAGAACAAAGAGTAACTGGCATTTGGCAAAACTGTTTCCAACGTGTGACGACTTCGTAACGCGTCTGCACTGGACAAAACGAAATCGCGCAGCAACTAACTCGCTGAGGCTTATCTTTTGCCTCCCATGCAGCGAGGTTCCGTTGACAAAACTAAAAGTGACTTTTTAGTTTGAAAACAAACATCATCTGCTGATAAATATCAATCGAATAAAAAATGTGGATAAAAAGTATATATGATGGAATGTCGGGTACGTGATATTAGATTTTTTCGATAAACTGGGTGAATATGTTGACATTAATTCGCAAAGGGATTCGTTGCGATATTAAAATGGTAGACGGCGAACAGGAGAACGCAAAGTCTCGAACATTCGATGGCGAGTGCACGAAAGCTATTCTAGTATTTGTACGAGGCGGCAGACAAGAAACTAGCGCAATCGTGTAAGTGGGTTGTTCGTATACGTACGACACAGTAACTGCATAGACAGACAAGTTTCTTTGGATAATATCGTACGCTGGGCAAACTTTGCTCAATGACATATAATGTAACCACTTCTTGAATTCCCAGTTCGGTTAGCAAAATTCTTGATCGTCAAGCATTTTAAAGCATCTGCATTGTGTAGCATCAAAATTATATTGCCGCGTCGTAATTTCTCAACCAAATGGAATCCACCTAATAAAAGCGTGTTCGTAAAAGCCAAAACAAAGAGTTCCACCTTTTTTTTTTCGTTTACATTCTTTTTCTTCACATTCGATTAACACATTCCCTGAACGTTGTCTCCAAATGTTTTTATTTCAAATAAAAGTAGATATGCTGTGCGTGTTTTAGTGTTTACGTTTCGACTCGCGGGCCAATCTTTTGACTCGGAATCAACTACCTCGAGCTACGAATGTGCAGGAAATGAGTTAAGTTCAATGTTAAATTGCCAACGACTTTTTTTTCATCTCTCTTGGTATATAAATCAAACATATATTTCCTACTTCTTCTTTTTTTTTTAATCCAGTTCATGTAATACAGAACAAAAGGTGAAATCAAAAAAATAATGGAGTAAAATTACGACACGGAAGAAGGTTGGGAAAAGTATTGTCATGTATGCTCTTTGTTTGTCACGTAGAAATGATCAATGAAAAAGTCAACCGAGAAGCGCCAAAGGCGCTATTATTACTGGAGCAAAAAGGAGTGATAGAACCCAGCCAAAATATGCCACGCACGAAACCGCAGGGGAAACAACTTGGACTAATTTAACGCGGTAGATAAACTTTCTTCCGCTGTCGCGTGGAGAATTCAACAATCTCGGTCGACGGAAAAACTCTTTCATGCTCGTGCGCTGAACAGGGCGTGGCAGGTCGCACTGCGCGATCGCGCGCTCACGATGAATCTCGCCGCAAAATTGTACCAATTTTTTTTCTTTTTTTTCTCTCTTTTTTGCGCACCACAACAATAATTTTTTATGCTTGTCACATAATATCGCTGTTCAAAAAAACACGACTTTTATTACTTCCTTCGTTAGTTCTCCGACTTGAAAAACCTACGAATCGTTTTGTCCAAAATAAATGTCTCAGGAGAAAGAATCAAAAACGATGTCAGACGATGTGAGGTTTTTGCATACTTGTATGGAGTTCAATAAAAAACGTTAATGTTCAAACAAATTTTGTTTACTCTGGCGAACGTCAGGTTCGATTTGAGTTTGAAGTTTAATTTCCGGTTTACATGCCATTTAAAATTGTAAATAAATTAAATCCAAAAATAAAAAAAATTAAATAAATATAGCATATGAAATATAAAGTTGCTATGTTTTTATATTCAAGAGTATGTTGGTGTTAGTTTAATTCTCGTTATATAAGTCGAAATTATAAAAAATAAATGTGCAAATACTGCACGGTGAAAAAACACATATTATATGAATTATAAAACTTATAAATAAAATTACTATAACGTATTACAATCTAGACGTATGTGCAGCTTCTGACAAATTAAATATGAATTTTTAATTATTTTTACTACACATGATATTGTAAATTTTACTGTAATTATAAAAAAAATTCTAATAAGTTTAAAGGATAATTTACAAAATGTGTAAGATACCTCTGGATTACCGTACGTTATAGTAATTTGTATAACATGTTTTTTCTCCGTGTGTAGAAATAAAAGTTGCAGTTGCGCCTTTATGAGCGCTTTAAATATATTTTCAAGTCCAATGTTTGTTAAAATTTTTTATGACAATTCATCATTCGAATAAATCCATAAAAGTTTCATCACAGCTTCAAAAAAGTTTTAAATATCGATAATTTATTATAATAGAAACTTTTCTGTTAAATCATCGTAAATTGTTTGAAACTATTCAACTAGCATTTGTTCACATATACTTTTTTTTTTTGAATTGTTGGAAGCGTAGCAAAGAAAAATGTACATGCAAAAATTACGAATTTGCATGAAATTAGCAATGATTTCTTTCCACATTTAATAACGTTACTTCATTAAATCAAAGTGTAGTGCATAATCATGTTTGTTTGCAAAAATGTGTCGTCGTTTAATAACGGCGTTGATTATGAAATGATTATGAATGTTATATTATTATACCCGAAACGTACTAATTCACATAAAGCAAGACAATCAACTATATTCAAATGAGGATACGTGCGCTCAAAATTAACTTTTCCATTTTTCATTAGGATAATTTGTCAACGTTACAAAGTCACATTTTTGTTCACAAAAACGAATATTATTTGATTCGGCTCACCATCGATACACTATTAATTTCCATTTACATACACTCAACATTTGTTCACTTGTTTATTGACAATGCAAAAATTCGTTTTTTTACAAAGTAAAAATCAATGAAAAAACTCTGTTTCAATTAGTTAAGCGGTGGACTATAGTTTACCAAAACCTTTCACGATTTTATTTTCATTTTGCTGTTTCTAGTTTTGACTGAAAATTGAGTTTGCAGATGATTGAATAATTTTCTACGTTGAGTTAATAGTTTCAATAGTTTAAATAAAATAATAGCAAAAACTCAAATTTACTGATAGAGATATATATTTCACTTTGTTTCAGACATAACGATCTACCTTGGAATATAAGAAAGTTCCTCAAGAACCAGCTGAAAGACTTCCAGTTTGAAGATCTTAGGAAAACGAGGCCTTGGTCGAGGAGTGTTTGGAGTCACACAGACCTGACCAGGCTTCGAGAAGGCATGGTTGCTGCACAGGTAATTTATTAATTTACTTTGCTAATGATTGGCTCAAACTCTAAAAAACACTCGAGCTGCAAATCCATTAAGATATAAGAATAATTATTTCAAAGCCCTGCTGCGAGCGGAACGAAAAAGTTACTGGCGAAAAATATAATTTCCGAGCACAATTTTTCACCCGGTGCATCGATAAAATTTATATTCATAAATTCATTCGCATACTTTAATATCGCTGCAAATTTTCAATCAATTTTTGCAACATCGAAATTGTTTACAAGATAATCCATCGTAAATTCAAATGCATTTTGAAATGTTATAACAATATTGAATGATGCATTGTATGAATGAAAATAATTTTGTTTTCTGACATTTCACAATTCTTTTCTAAATACTTTTAACACCGTGTTGCATATATACAGTCTCGTGAATTTTTAAAACCATTTAAACAAACGATTAATAATAAATGAAAAAAAAAAGATGAAAGTTTGATATTGTGCAGAACTCTTATAAGTCACTTGGATATATAGGTTATTTAGTTGACCAAAAGTTTAAGCTTTTTTTTGAACAACTTTTTTGTTGAAAATTTTTTAGCTAGGTGCAAACAAAAAGCAAGAGAACGGTGACAGTTTTTATTGGTGCGATGTACGAGCGCCCTAAACATTCTGAAAGCAGTTCTAACGAGCACAAGATAACGTACTTTTATGGGCGCGAAAGTTTCAGCTCATTGAGGACCGGATTAACGCGCGGTCCCTTTACTTAAATTAATCTTTATTTGCGCGAGCATGTCGCAGCCAGGACAAGAAACGGCTCAACGGATTTAATCTGGTTAAAATCGTGACCTCGCCACCAAAGTTCCGTTCGACTTTTGTGCCAAATACTCGAGTCCATTAAATAAATTAACATCCACGCAACGGGTTGTACTAAAAGTTAATGTTTATACATTTATGAAATCCTGATTGGCTTATCGAAGAAACAATTTTTCAAGCGAAATTCACAGTCAGCGACACTACTGTCAACCAAATTTTCATATCATGAAAATTATGAAAGGTTTTATAAAGTACAAATATACCAGTTAAACAGATTGAAATTGTTCAACAAAGAAAAACCAGAATATCATTTAATTATTGAATTGTATTATACAAAGTAAAATGATAAATTGGCGCTTTTAATGAACACTGAATAAATGAAAGGTATATAGAATTTTTGTTTAACTTGAATTCCTCGTGAAACAAACATTTATTTATTTTATTTTATTTTTCAACAAATCTCTACTTGGTCATGTAATTGTGTGTAATATTTCTTTTCACATAAAGTTTAAAAGTTATTTCTTCCAAGTTTGTAAGTGTTATTGAATGTCGTCCTCACTTTTGCGGTCTCTAAAAAAAAAGTAAAGAGTATTAAAGTTATATGGCAAAGCCGGTGTACTTGAATGCCAGAAAATTTGTTTATTTTGTTGTACATTGAAAAAAAAAACAAATATTTATGTGGTTATGAACGAAATAAACATTTTAAATCGCCGCAGTGGTTGAAAAATAATAACGGCAAATGTTTTGAAATAAAGATCATTGTTTTCAAGTCTCGTTTTAACATTTTTTCTTTTTTTTATTGTTGTGCATTATTTTCATGTTTTTTCAATCAAAATATATTATAATGATGTACCGCAGATCGAATCTACTTTATATATAAAATACCAGGCATACATGTCGAGAGATTTGCAAGAAGCCGCCTTTACATAGTCATGGATTTATAACATCCATAGTATTCAGAATCTCATGCAGAATCTCCATATTTATGTTTGCATAATAACCCGTGTCATTTACACTACCAAACTGAGGCAAAATATTGTAACCACATGTATTTAGTATACACCGTATTCGAATAATAAACTCGGTCCACTGATGAACCAAAATGGTTAGGCAATGTTGGATGTAGAGATATACGCGTTGAATGAAGATTAGGTACATATTGGAAATGACATTTACAAGTGCCGTGCTCTTGCCTATCGAGCGAAATTGTTTCGACAATTATGACTCGCATGCTTGTAATAAAACGCATTATGAGCTCCCATTCAGGCGTGCCAGCATATGGAGCAGCCAAAATATCAACGACGACCAGCACGTTACTATACCAATTACCTAAACGTCAAGTGCATTAATTAATATAAATCTTTTTGTTTGCAAACTATAACAAATGTCAATTGAATATTTATCCATTTCTTGTAAGCAATTTGAATCAATTGAAAGGCAATTGTAATCACAGACCGTGCTTTTCATGTTCGGCATGCGAATTTTGGGATTTGACTATTAAGCTGAATCATAATGATTTACTTAGTGAAATTTGCAGTCGCGCAACTTCAATTCAGGTTCAATCTAAATTCGTGAACAAATTTAAACGAAAACAACGTCGTCAAATGAAAACATACGAATCCGTGAGTGTAATCAGATTCTCGCGCACTCTTCTTCCTTTCAGTCACTTGCATCTTCATTCCGTACACCAAATCCTCTTCAACAAAACAAGTCGAATCTTCATACTGCTATAATGTTAAGAAAATGTTGCAGCTGAACGGAAACGAACGACGCAAGACTTGCGATTTAATTATATTAACCATGCCCGTTGACTTTTGTTTGTCACGAAATTTGTCGAGCCGAAATTTCATAACGGTTGAATGATGCAAAATTAAAGGTTAAAAGGGGGATTTTATATTTGATATAGTGGTACATAATTTATTCGAGACCTGATAATAATATATTAGATCAAAGTTTATATTGAATTTGAACGAATGAAAAAGTTGAGGAGAAAACGAGTGACGTTGGTATCGACCAACGCGGTTGAGCCAATATGCGATAAGAGAAACGAGAGGATTTTGTGAATCTGGCGCGATAGCACCTTCGAGACTTCGCGCGAATCCCTGAGGATTGTCCCTTCTGCAAACTTGATAAAACGCGCCATTCCTACGGTGATTTGTATCGCTGAAACCCGGTCTGATCGAAGTCTGATTAATACACGAAAATCGGCCATCGTGTAACGCCATAAAACCATCCCAGCTAACGAATTCGGCCGATCGAGTAATCCTGCGAATTCATTCGATAAATGCAAATATTTGATGGAGCGAAGCACTTACAATAACGATATAGCGAGAAACGTTGACTCCAACGGTGCAATCAAATCTCCAAGTGAGAAATAATAATACACTCTTGCAAAAACAACACAAGTCGATTTGTTCAACTTACCTCTCTCTACACGCTGCAGCTTCGAATTTTTTGCTGATTATTTTCAGCTTTAATCTGGAATTATTTTCAATAGTCGGAAAACAACTTAACATCATTTGATGCTCTGAAAGCAAACCCTTTGTATTTGTATGCGCGCATGAGTGAGTCAATTTGTACAATTGTGTGCACAAATACGTGCACTGATGCGAGTGCAAGATTTGTAACCCTGTGTTTGAAGGTCCGTACCTGCAGAGGATATACTGTAAACAATACTGATGTACGCTTTGCCAATAATATATTCTTGACGTCTAATTTTCGTAAGAAATCTGTTCTGATAAAGACGCGCTACTTAAAATGTCATTCAAACTTGAGACCATGTTGGCGTTCAATTAATCCCTACAGCTGCGTTCAAATATTTTTATCTACTAATTAGTTGTACTGAATCCTCCATTTTTTATCGCCAAAAGAAAGTCATTGATTATCGGAAAGTTATTGAAATATCAATAAATGTTTGTTTTGTTCTAGTTCTGGTCAGCGTATGTGCCCTGCGCCTCTCAACATCTCGATTCCGTTCAATGGGCTCTGGAACAGATCGACCTAATTCGGCGACTAGTCAATAAGCATCCTCAAAACATGATTCTTGTTACGACGGCGGAAGGTATTTCACATATTTCGTTTTACAGATCGTTAATAATAATAAACTCATATGTTGACAAGAATACAACTTGTACCATTCGTGCAATTCAAAATATTTCTAAGAATTCGATGACAGCATTTCAAACTCAAAATAAGGGAATTCATCGCGCACTACAACTTTTGCCGATAAATTGTTACATGCACAAAAGTTCTACTCACGCTAAAATAATTTGAAACAAGAAGCTGAATATCTTGGAAAAGTTTATTTTAAAATCTTGCGTTGAATATTTTACACGTTATATTTTTTATTACATTTTTTTGTTTTTGTTTATTATTAATCGTTTATTGAATATAATCTCACCCAGCAAATTATACTTTCATCAAATCTTGCTTGGAAGTCTGTTGAATTACTTTTGGCCGGAATCCAAGTTAGTCCGGCGGTGGTCCAACGTCGTCCGGTGCCAATACTCGCAAAATCCGTGCATGGCCTAAAGATACCAATCTTCGTCGAACAGAATTACTTCTTTTTGGCAAAGACGAATATTTATGATTTAATGTTTGTCTTATTGGGACGGCACAAAGACAAAGAACATTATATTACGTGGAAATTAGACAAAAACATAGCCGAAAAAACAATTTGATTGAAAAATAAAATCATCGAGTGGAATGTAGTTTATTAATGAAAGTGTAATTAATTATCCCGTCTATATTGGCAAATGGCGTACATAAATCATTTTGTCAGAAATAAAACTGGTTTCGTGGATAAACGACAGGCGAACTCAAAAAGAATAATAACATTTCATAAACAGGATGCAGTCACTAACTGGGTGATGAATGAACAAGAGCGGTGTTATTGACACACGAAATAATAAGTGAACATTACAACGTGTCTCATAAGAGATCCGCATAAAGCAAACTAATTAAGACGTTATTAATGATTCATTTATATAGTGCACATCACACGCGTTATTCTCATTATCAATGTTAATCTCACGCCTTATTCGTGGTAAACGTATAATCATAGTTTGCGCTGAAATTCAACGAGATGTCTTGAAAACGAATTAATTATTTAATCTCCAGTGCACAGCCACGAACAATGCCTCTAATATTTGATCGAGCGAAAATGTGGACCAGCCGAAACCAAATATCAAAAATTAATTTTTATTGCAATTTGATCAAACCTACAGTTCAATCTTAAATCCACATTTTTACAATCCGGCCACAATTCAAATATTGGCTCGTAAAATTTTTAAATTTAAATAATTTACTTGATTCAACAATGATAACGATTTCTATACGCGAATACCTCGCTGCAGAATTTACTCTGCTCAAACAGACAATACTAAAATATACTTGCCAATGTTCAAACGCATGTAAATTATTTGACAAAAAATGTGTTGCTTGTAAATTTATGTATAAAATTTTTTATTTTTTCACACTTTTATATCCCATATACATAATCCTATAAATATTACTATCTTTTTTAAATACACGTTTTTTATGCATACTCTACGTTCTCATCTTGAACATTTTATATTGTAATTAAAAAATTAATTGTATTTTATTCACGTCGGTGGAGTTAATTAAATTAACAAACGAAAAAGCAAAATAATGTTATATTACGAGACGTTGTAATTATAATTACCAAAATGTTCATACACCTAGACGTAAATTTACATTTAAATAATTTTTTTTTTATCAATCAACGAACTTTTCATATTAACAACACACATTTATCTTTAAATAAACTTTATGGTACGAAAATATGACACAAATATAATCATAAAGCATGAAAATGACATTTATGGATTTCTTTCTCAAAAACTCAACTTTATTAAATAAAACAACACGGAAAATATGTCATTTCCCCAGTCAATTTTTGCCGTTATAAAAAGTATTCTTGATTTTGCCTGTTTGGCTGAAATTTGACCTAGTTTTTGATATTTTCTATTTAAACACAAGTACTTTATTATGAAAATCGATTTAATTATAAGAATTGTGAAAACATGAAGTCATCAAAAATGAAAATAAAATCGGATTACAATCTTTATGTTGATAATGAACAAATTCAAAGTTTGTGATATAATTTGTCTTATAAGTTAATTTGAAATGAAAATTAGAACTAATTTTAATTTGATTCCTGTAGGTATAGAAAAAGCTCACAAAGAGGGTAGATTAGCGAGCTTGATAGGGGTTGAAGGAGGACACGCTGTTGGTGCGAGTCTTGCAGTGTTAAGAATGTTATATGAACTAGGAGCAAGGTACCTTACTCTCACACACACATGCAACACACCTTGGTGAGTATCTTATTGGTTTCCCACTTTCGAATTAATCACAATTTTTCGTTTCTTCTTCATTATCAGTTTAATTGAGTCTTATTAAATTTGAAGCGGTGCACCATTATTTCCACTTGATTCAAAATTAATCACCGAAAACAAATTGTTTCATCTCCCACTTTGAAATTGAATTTGAAATATTTAATTAGATATTATGAATAACGTAGTGATTATGAAAATGCAACGCATAAATTTATAGCTATCTCAATTACCGTTATAACAGCAATTAAACATACACTACAATCATCTGAAAATTGCCAGGATATTAAGTATTGAGTTACTGACGTATTGGTTCGTTAGGGCAGACTGCAGCACGGCAGATGAACCGGGTCAAGTGCCTCACAACGGCGGTCTTTCCAATTTCGGAAAGGTAAGTTAACTGAATTTAAAGACCACCGTTATCAAATAGCCATTTCCACTACATTCTCCACTTATTAACCCAATATACTACAACTTAAAATTGCTCACAATGATCTGCAACGAAGTTTCCAAGACCAGCCAATGTAAATTATAATTCACACACAAAATTGGTCATATTTTTTCACCTAATATTCAATTTCATTCATCTTCATTATATTATATATTTTCCTCTCAATAACAGCATTGCACAAATCTCTACTTTGTTGTTATTATTTTCTAATCTCTGAATGGAGCGTGCCATCAAAATAAATACATTTTGTGTCATCTAAAATGATACTTCAGCTATCAAAACGAGATTCCGGTGTTGCACAAGCCGAGTAATATATTGCACCTTCAACTCGCGAATGAGTGATGGGTGAATTTGTCACGCGGCGTAATGAAACGTCGATGAAATATAAAAAATGTCCCTGCAGGTTCGTGACAAAAACAACCATCCAAGTTGGGGAACGAAAAACAATTCTATATTGCACACACTTTACAAACACGCACACTTATATACCATATATGTGCCATTTGTGGAACCATTTGCACTGCATATATGTCACACAAATGTAGTATACGTGTATGTTGATGTAAGATATTTATACGTTATATCTATATGTGGCATTTATGTCTAAATGTCATTTATTTTGCCGGTAAATAAATGCCCACAAATTTAACTGCGGACAACTCATATTGAACTATATATATACTGTCTCTTAT
>JAAMPD010000405.1:0-54343 GCA_025266255.1 Trissolcus basalis | reverse complement strand
TATATATATATATATATATATATATATATATATATTGGAATTTCAATTTTTCGAGCTACATCAAGAAATTCGTATTGAGCCATATACATCAATGCCATTGCAGTCAATTTTTCAGCCAACTTTTTTTTCTGGAAATTTGAAACAATCTATGAAATTTTATGACGATCTAAGTTAAACTTTAGGTATAGTGATTTTACTCGGAAGAAGTTTGTTAGCATTCTTGTTATCTCGCACTAAATTTATCGAATTTAATCGCACAAGACTAATGAACTCGCTGCTGGGCTTTTAATTTCTTTCAATACTTTCACCATGGTGGCGATGATTTATCTAAAAGTGGTTCATTTATAACCGAATCGACACCCCTCTACGAACGAATTAGTCACATGAGACTGAAAAAATTTCATTGGAAATGAAATTTTTTCGAGCTTGACAAATTGAACTTCGATCGATACCGAATTAAACATTCATTACCTTAGTGAAGAGTTTTTTATTTGTATATACGGATTATTATATAAAAAAATGATTTGTTTTTTTTCGCTGGAATTTTCCACGTGTTAAATAATCAAGCAATTTCATTTTAATTCTGAAACAGTATTATTTCTGGTAATTGAACCGATGCATGTATCTATAGGTAATTATAACAGGATTGATCAAGAATTCTTTTGATGTCTAGGGATTTTGTTAAATTGAAATTCAATTGAAAACTCATAAATACGTTTATTGATACATCATATATTAGAATTTGAAAGTTAAAAGTAATTTAAAAATGTTATGTTAAAATAAAATAAAGTTTTAAAACTGGCGATATTCGAGATATTATTAATTGTTTTGAGATTTATAAATTGATGTTAAATTTGATGGTTGTCAGTTAAATCAATGGGTGAATTTGGATATACATCAGAATCTGCTAAGCCGGTAGACATTATTTCATCACTCCAATATAGCCACGGGTTAAATTAAACACTAATATTACGTTACCGATGATTTATCGAAGATTCTATCTTTTGTTTTGCATTCATTTCGGACGATGAAATATGAAATCGATATTTCCTTTATTAGCGCACGTCATGTTTGTTTGACCCAAAGAAAACATTATTGTGACAATGGTCAAAGAAAATTAAAGCCTTAAAACGTTGCTTATCGAAAACGAATCTTCTCCCGGGATATCTGCTTTAAAAATTTATTAAACAAGTTCTTTAACCCCACTTGAAAAACGATGGTATAAAAAGGATTTACTATACTTATATCCATGCAATAGAAAAGTCCCTCCAAGTTTATTTTTTACCAGCTAAAAAGTGACAACCGAATTATAAAGTCACATTTTAATGACAAAATTACTCTAATAATAAGCATTTTTCATTCGTAAATGAATTTCACCGACGTAATACCTTATCATTTATGAAATTTATTAACGCCTTAGGAGTTGAAACCTTTTTTTACTTCGCACCAACTTTGATTATGTTTCGGAATTTATGCTATCGTAATTTTACAGCATAGAATAAGCTCATATTTCTATGTACTATAAGTGCTGTACAATAAAGTATCTCATTCTTGTTTAATATTACCATAAATATTGAAATTCGCATAAAAAAAATTATGCATTATTCAGAGGCAAGAACCTTTCAATATAGCGAATTTTACTTTCCAAAGATCACTATTCGCGGGCGATGATAATGTTTCGGAAATTTAATCAAGTATTCATTCAGATTCTTTTTATACTAAAAAAAGTGCGTTTTTTCTTTGTTCTCTCAAACTATCAATCAAAATAGTTTCAATTTACTTGTTAGCTTACTTACCTTCCGTTTATTTTTCTTCAATTTTTGATTTCTTAAAATTTCAACTGGAAAATTCACCTCAAACAGCTGAAATCTGTATAGCAGCCTACAGGATGCTGTGTGAATCGCAGACATAATGATCTTTCGTGAAATAAGATTTTTTACTCATGATACATCCGACATAATGAATTCAACATGACAATGGGGAAGCTTTTCAAGTCTATATGTGTGGTAGTATTCCATCTTTGCTGTCAGACAAAGCCAGGCTCAACGTTCATTGTAAGATTAGACCATGAACATCTTCGAAGTGACACTAATTACAGTCAGCTTCGTCGCAGCATTGCCTGTCATAAATATTCAATTTTAAGCTGTTAGCAAATGTGTCTCTCAATAATTAATTTGGCTCTCCCGAATACCTTTAATTCTGTGTAAACCCACTTAAAAATGTACTCTACTTTCCGTAAATACAAAATCCATCTTTAAATGATGAGGAGTGAAGATAAACTTCCTATATGACCACCAAATGTATTTTTAAAGCAAAAAAAATATTTGTCATCATTAACATTCATTTTCCAAGCTACTTTTTACAATTTGTACATTTTACATGTCTAATCGAAGTATCGAATCGATGCAATCATTACGTTTACACTGGTATATGTATATATGTCTGATTTTATAATTTACGTACTACTAGTTTTGCGCGACGACGAACTCTTTCCACGCAATCCGGCGTTTTCTGTCGCGTTTGGCTTCGCTTCGTCTATCACTATCCCGAAACCACGTCTTCTCTTCTGTATGCACAAGCACCCCTAACACGCCATTTTCAGCGCCATTTCAACAATTTTACGAGCACGTCGAAGACGACAAAAAGTGCCCTCAGATGCCACAAGAACACTTTTGTCAGGCGTAACGTGAAATTTCTGGAAGCTTCTTAGGCGCATAAACAAAGTAAGCACGACGTATCCAGTATAGATGTTGGAATATTTTGTGTCATCGAAATGAGTCGAATTTCTTTTTGACACCCCGCGATGCTGCTTGTCGCTTTTTTGTACGCTGTCACGCTGTGAAATTTGCTGTACTATAGCAAGAGGAATCCAGCTGAGCCAAAGGGCCCGGGGATTATTGGCAAGTTCTTCGCGGTAACAAAACTAGTCCTATTGATCTTGAGTCGTATACTCATGCACCTGCTGTACGTACGAAACATCTGAATCTGTAAAATTGTATTTCGAATTTAGCGCCAGGTGTGTAATTCAACGTTGCAATTATCGCTTGAATTGTTATAAATTGCGTTATTATAATAATATTACAGTGCAACAAGCTTGATGAACATTCTGAACTTGCTCGTGCGTTTGAAATTAGATAAAATAAAGTTAGAGTTTTTATTGAGGCAACTTGGTCCACGAAGCAGTAGCTGTAATTGCCGACTGCACAGAGGTCATAAAGAAATTGCTCAATAACGCAGCCATCAATGGACGCTCGTAAGCATCAATTGACTTTTAATAAATGCGTATAGTAAATATGAAAATCGTACTCGGTGACAGTGTTTCAGTGGGCTCGAGACAAAATTAGATTAACAACTTGTTTGGGATTCAAAATCCTCAATCGAGTAACTTTATTGAATATAAATAACGAAACGAATGTTGAGCTGCTCTGTGCGTACTACAAATATATAACTTTGAATTCAAAAATTAACTTAGCATAAAGTAACAATAAAAACGGAATCAAAATTAGCTGCAAGCGTAATCCGCACGTTGTCCGAATAATGATGCTCGTTCTTGTTTTATCACTCGTTCAGATTAAATTCGATTATCCAAAAGTATCATGATTACAGGCCTTTCCTTTTAAATTATCGTAACCGGGCTTTTGTTTTTGCAACGAGCCGCGTTAATTGTATTGACCATTAATTATAAACAGTATGTAGATCACGCAACGTTTGCAGACGATATATAATGGTGTGCTTTTACATTGTAATTCAAATTGCATTCGAAAACATCCGTTGGCTGCATTCAATTGTTTGATCAACATGTCATACTGATATTGACAAGGGCATATGAAAAGCTAGCTCTAATTAAATGTTTTTATTATGTGATGATCTTGTAAATATAAATATCTAAAAAATATAATTCACTGGTCCGCGGTCGAGTTCAATGCAAACGATGTTTGACGAGTATGAAGTTTCGTCCATGATAATCGTGCTGAAAAATGTATACGCAAATTATTATACACGTACAGACTATATTTACCTGTGTGTTTTCTTCATTTTTGTATAGCGTCGACTTTTGCCATACTGATAAGCAAAATTAAATGGAAATCACAAAATGTCGCATTAACGTGCAAAAACAAATCGTACGCAGCGTTATTGAATGTCCATCTACGTAAAGGTCATTTTTTGTGAGGTTTAATTTTTCCGTGAAATGTAATGCACATTAAACGGAAATTTTTCATTGCACATATCCGTTCGTTATATTCATTTTGGACTCCGTCAAAGCTTAACTCAATCATCGAATGTGATTTCGTCAAATTGACCAGATTCATATATTTTTATACTTTTGTTCTCTCACAAATCATTTTATATTTCATTAAATTTGATCCAGCTACTTTGAAGTTTCATTAGAAATTCAACATAGGTAAATTCCCAATACGCTGAGCCGCAGCGAACGAACCAGAAGCTGAGTTCATTGTCGTTAGTCGAATTTGATGTCGAGCGAGCAATCGCGAAACCGGTTGACAAAAGATACCAAACGATTCGATACACTCGGCTTGTTCATTTCTGCTCGTCTCGCGAATGCTTTTTAACGTCGGATACACGGATTTTGAACATTATTTTGATGTAACAGTATGTTGCATTCACGTCCAGATAGCTTTGCTCCAACTCACAGACTCCATTATCCTTATATTTCTTTTTTTTTTTTTTTTTTTTTTGTTATATTCAAATTTCACAAAAAGATCGTTCCCAATGTTTCTTTATTTGGTTTATTGATTTTATTAAAAATGTATCATTATTTTGTTATGTTATACTTATTTTGTTTTTTTGTTTCTTTTTTAGGTCAGATATAATTGTTTGCAGAGCAAATAAAATGGAGGAAAAATATGGTCGACGTTCAAAATTTGAAATGAGTTCATTGAATTTGTGTGTCAATTAAGCGGAGCATTTTTCGCTCGTGAATCAAACTTGTCGAATGCCCCTTAAAAGCAGGCACTCATTTGATCGTGCAATCAACGTGGGATACAAAAACGCGTGGCTCCCGTGGGACGCGTCGTAAAAACAGTTGAAAAGACGAGCAACTCGTTGAATAAACATAACATATCTTCTCGGTGAACATTGTTCTATCGGGTGCGTGCGTTAGCCGAAAAAAAAGAAAGTGAGTATACCTATACGTATCGAAGCAGCGTATAAAATTGGCGCGAAAAAATAAACGCTACAACGCCGTGGGAGAAGTGACCCGGATCGCGCGCGTGTGCACTTGATGTTTTTCCATTCATGTAAAGTCGGCAAAGTTGAAATAACACGAGAGCTCTGAGCGTCGCGGCGCCACCGCAATTTGACCCCGGTACATCAGAATCGCATTTAATATTGAATCCCTCGCTTTGAAAAGTCGAGCGAAACTTTTTCAACAGACAAGACTAGTCGAGCGGGCTCTTTTTCTACGCTAAGCCAGATGAAGGGTCAACAAAACACGCAGTTGTATAATGAAATCGCCAACATCGATACACACCAGTCGCACAAATAAATGCGCTTCCCATAAACGTTTGGCTCTTTTTCTGCAATCAAAATCGTATACCTTTTGTCCTGATATGTTTTCACGCCAAAATACAAATTGATCGCTCAGCGATAAATTAAAAAAAAAGGCATTGCCGACAAAACAAAATTTGACCAAAAAATATTTATCGCTTTTAAACGAGCAGCGGAGGAATTTTGAAATTAAAAGTCTGCTCTGATTTGGAGATAAATTGGTCTCGTTATTTCAGAAAACGTTGATTAATAAAAATTTCACAGTTGAATTATGACAGAAAATGAACGAACTGATTGATTTTGATTAATGAAATACGTAATTGAGTGAAGAATATTAGAAACAGAGGCAGTGAGTGTGATATAAATAATTGCGTATATAAAGTCCTGCAACGTTGTTATAAGGGCTCTTAATAGGACACCATTAACTTGAGCTTTTCTGCGATATGAATCATGCCATGAATAACTGCATATAGGATTTCTAAAACGAATATGAAACTTGTTGCGAATTGTCATTGTGTCGCTCTTATACATGAGCACTTTTTTTTTTAATCACAATTGCAATTATTTAATTTCTATCTACTATGAAGTTACAAAAAAAAAGAGTGAACTTATAATTGAACATTTTTGATCAAATATTTATTTGACATTTTTTATTATTGAATAATGAAAAACTGCCTTCAAATGTAACAAGAGATATCATTTTTCACAAAAGTTAAAAATAATTCGTTGAATTGAATTGGCATAAATGTAGCGTTCATCAGTGTAATTACAGTGACAAATGAATAAATAAAAAGAAATGTATGTCAAAGAGGAATTCTAGGGGAAAATTGAACAAAATGGAAATGTGCAACTCGATGTATATATATATAATATTATACATTTAGAATTTATATCTAATGTACTATATGAAATGCTGCCAACTCGTTGCAAAGTTATGGAAATAATTGATGGAAATTATTAACGAGCACTTGAGTTTTCGCCGCCGCAATGGAAAAGGAAGACACGAAAAATAGAAAAGTCTCGACGAACTCATGCAAGCGTTAAAAGCTTTGCGCGAAAGCGTCCGCGTATAATTATAGCAAAGATTGTTAAGCACGAACCGAACAACAACGTCATTTGCAATTCGTTTGAATTCTAATCTCTAAATAATGAGCGATAGTACGAAAATTTAAACATTTCATTTATTACCACTTATCCATATAATAGTGATGAATATCATTCTTATGACAATTTCAAAAATTCATGAAAAAATTATTGCTCCAACTATATTGCAAACTTTTTATTCGAATAAAGGCTGTAATTTGAGCATTGATTGAGAAGTGGAACAATTTTTCTTGACTTTTAAAATGTTTTCGTCCCGATGGCAAAGCGTTTCAGAAATTTATCAGAACTTGAAAAGTGCAAGAAGCATCTTTCGCAGGTATCAAAATGAGAAATAACAGTTTAGCAAAGCGATCGCACGAGGTCAGAGGGAAGAAAGAGAAATAAAAGGATGATGAGAAAATGGCAAAGAAAAGAGGCTAAGATTATCAAAGACTGGATAACTTGGAGTAGTTGGAAACGAAGCGTTTCTTGGCAACGAAGACTTCAAGACGCCAGTAGAAAAAAAACACACAAGAAAAAATGAAATAAAAAAAAAGAAAGTATTTGCTCGCTGAAATGAAATACGTTTTGTTAAAGAAGCATGGCAGCATCCAAAAAAATTTCGAACCAAATAAAATTTGAGGCATAACATGCATTTTGGATTAATTTTTCATTTAAAGTTGTGCAAATACGTCATGTCGACGACGATATCGTGAAAAGCGACCCACTTGCAATTGTGAGTGCACTGATGCACCATCTCGAAATCTTATTATTCAGAGTTTATACTTCTCTCTTGCACGTCTTTCCCAAAAACGACTTGTGCTTTCGTGGAAGACTTCCGCGTCATTTTGTGTCATCTACGACTTTCAAAGATGCTTTTGCAGACCGTGGCCGAAGTAGAATGCTCTAATGGCCTAATTACGGCAAGAACGTGAGGCATCTACGGGACTCTCAAGACGAATACCGAAGTCATTGTGAAGCCAAGCTTCGCGTTAATTACACAACATTTTTCCTACGCAACAATTATGCTAAATGTTACCAGCTAAAATTTACCTTTCAACCGTTGAAAGCATAATGTATGATCGCGCGCGACATCGCGCGATATATGAAGTTATGTAAAATGTTACATTATTCAAATTACTGTCTTAATAGCAACTTACGCGCTCGACAATTTTGTCTGTTATTTTGGCTTGGTAACTGAAAACGCTGCAATTAATTATTAAATAGGAATGTTCAAGAAAAACAGCGCGAACGGATCCAAATAATAATGGTTGGATTTTAATGGTCGATGCAAAATGCCACAGTAAGAGGAGGTATTCCGCAGTACCCAAATTCCACTGGATCTATTCGAATAACTGAAATTAAATTGGCTATGTAAGGTGCTGAAATCATTTTTACCGAATAAATTAATCGTTATTAACTTTCAGAAGCACTTTTATTTTCATTTTCAATTAAATTTTTTTATTTTTCCA
Organism: Trissolcus basalis; assembly: GCA_025266255.1. NCBI lineage: Eukaryota > Metazoa > Arthropoda > Insecta > Hymenoptera > Scelionidae > Trissolcus > Trissolcus basalis. The sequence continues at coordinate 46,280 of JAAMPD010000405.1, read as the reverse complement.
ACTAAGTTGACTGTGTTTATGCGATAAACCTGTCGCTCACTTGGAACAAATTTGTCTGAAACACTTTATGATTAAAGCTAGATTAAAAAGTTAATGAATATATAATATTTTTAATTAGTACACGAGAAGCACTAAAAAGTCGTTTTACAAATACAGCGTTTGATTTGATATACAGTGGAAATTCAAATATAATGAAAGCCAAATTGATTTACAAAAAGGTTGCGCGAAAAATGTCATCGAACAAATTGATCAGTGACTTTTTTGTCACAGTAACGAAGCTATTTTGTGATTTTCTAAATCGAATCGACGGTTTCGAATCGAAATTTCTCAACCATTCAGTGTGCCACGAGATAAAAGCCCATGTGGAGTTCGTGACTTTTGAATAATATCTGAAAAGAGATCATGAAAACTCGACTGCAAATTGCTTTTAAAAGTACTTTCAAAAAATTAGAAAAAGAATGAGAATAAGGGAAATCGAGAGAGGGATAAAGAGACGAGCGAATTGAGCTTTTTCCTCATAAAACTTATTATACGAGGAAAAGATGATGCGCTTCAATATGAAAATTGTTTAATACCGCGAATTATCTTTCTTACTCGACGAAATTGAAATCAAGATAATAAATATAATTTCGAAAAGGGCCATATTAACATTTATTCTTGACTTTATCTACTCCCGGGTGCTCCTTTTTGTCCCTTTCGTAAGGTTTCCTTGCATCACTTTTATGATATGAAACAACGAACAACAAGATATTAATTTTTTCTACCGAAACATCAAAGTAACTTGCATATACAGACTTTAGATACCTAAGACTATAAGTTCATAATCCTCCCATATAGATTATAATTCTCTGACCAATCTCAGCTGAAATGCGTTCCGTTATGTAGACAAATCAGTTTGTTTGATTATTCTGCAGTTATATCAAACTCTCAAACCATCGAAACTTAACAACTAGTATATATATACCCTTAACTATACAATATACCTATACTCAACTATACAATTTCAGTATCATATTTACACAGTTTTTCATTTTGTAACTAGTCATGAAATTCGATCGTTCAATTATGTGAATATCAAATAACTGTTCCTATTGAATTCAATATTCGATCAGATTTCAGCTTCTAAAATTATATTAATTAGGAATGTACGGAGTTTGCTAATTAGAAAAAAAGACAATCTCCCTAAATTAGCACGCATTGATATCAAATGCAAACACTCCAATTTTCTTACAACTTCTTAATAAGAAACGTCATGAAATATTACCATTTTTTAATTTCATTTTTTATTCTTTTTATTACCAACGTCCAATATTTCTTTTTTTAATAACCAAACTCAAACTTTAACTTACAAGCATCAATTTACAAAACGATGTAACTAGGGACCGATCGCGAGTATGATTATTTGTGCTAAATCGAGTCAACAGCTTGGCGAAAACTAAATTGCCTGAATAATGGAAAGATTCGACTGCAAGCCGAGCTTTCATCATCCTGTCTTGCGCAGGTTATTCCTTTCTTTGCTTTCTCTATATACTCTACCCTTTTTTCGGACACATAATTTGCCGGTAATTTTTTCGCTTGCGGCGAAGTTACTTGTTTTATAGTTCAGAATGCACATAAAACCCAAACGTATACATCAACCAAATCAAATAAACCACGACCTATAATTTTATAAAATATATAAGCCCACACCACACAAGTGGCCACAAATGTCAGTTAAGTTGGAGGGAGTTTCTTTATTGAACCTTCCACTTTATTTTCAATAACTCATTCTATTGTTAAAATTAAGAGAGGAAAGTGAAAAATTTAATATCACCTCCATAAAAAAAATCACTGTGTATCATAACAAGGTTCATAAAAAAATGTTTGATCATGTGTGTTTCAGAGCGTTGTCTTGGAAATGAACAGATTAGGAATGATGGTGGATCTGTCACACGTTTCCGTGCCCACCATGTTAGATGCAATGGCAGTATCCAGAGCTCCAGTTATTTTCAGTCACAGCAGCGCTCACGCGCTATGCAATTCGTCACGAAACGTGCCTGATCATGCTTTACACAGACTTGTGAGTGCCATTTTTTCTAATAACTTTTATTACAATTCGTCAACACTATCCTGTCACATTCTACATCTGAAACAAAAAAAAAAAATCGTGCACTTTTGTAATATACATGACATTTTCGAAGCCATATAGCATGTTATGATAAATCTAACAGTTATAAATTTGGCGACAGAAAGCCAAACCAAAAGTCATAATAACGTTTTGATTGTTATAAAATGTCACGTTTTTGTATGTTAGAGAAAAAGTCATAGAAGTCGCGGGGATGTATAATAACAGAATGAATGTCAACAAACTTGAGTAAAAAGCTTTGAATCGATGTTTCAGGCGGAAACGGGAGGGATCGTGATGATCGCTTTTTATCCACAATTCATAAGCTGCGGCGAGAAATCGACTCTCAAGGATGTGGCTGGTGAGTGTCATTTGGTATCCAATTTTTTCGTCTCTTTTATCCAGTCGAGCGAAAGACCTTGGAGTTCCACGCCATAAAGCGCGCGAACCACACGGGTAGAAGCTAATTGAAAAGAATGCCAAGAAAAAGGAAATTGCTGGCAAAAGCTGCTGACATGTTGAGGAGGGAAAACGTTTAGACCCGCGCTCAGGCCACTTAAGCGTGAGTTTAAGTCACGGATCCCATCGACGGGCACGCAAACTGATTCCGACCTAATACTTTTCGGAACGTCCACTTTGCTGCAAAATTGCGAAACATCCCGGACTCAAGGGAAAAGCTAAACCGAGAATCTGTTGTTGGACCAAGGAAATCGATATTTTGATGAATTTGAAAAATGCAATTTAGTTAATTGATTCCATTTGTTCGACCGAACGTGAAATGTTTATCCAATTATATTCATTGTTCATACTCTGAATCAGCAAATAATAGCTTTAAATTATTTCTCAATCATCCAGTTAGTAAATTTACATATTTGTATCATTATTTCAATTTTGTTAGAACAAACGATGATTTTAAGTTTATTAATAAAAATCTGTTTTTGTGTCTGGATTGTTTTAAAATCTTCAAATCAAATCACTTTTATTAAATCTATTTTTTGTCGTGTAATATCATATACAATGTACGGTTCAAGAAACATTAAATTCAATTCAATATTTAATTTTATTACTTGTGTGCTACGATTTCTCATACACGTTTGATTTTTGTCTTTTATTTTGTAAAGCAAAATTGTGCTTTTACTGTTCGAAAATTGAAATGAATTATTGTTGAGTTATGAGTGTCACTACGTAATGTCATCAAATCATCTAGACATACTTACATATTTGCTCTACAACACGATTGCATAACCTAATATGTTTTCACATAAAGTCTAGAGCGAGGTTTGCATAGTGCGACTACAGATATTTGTTCAAACACGCATCACGAACATTTGACCAAAGCACTCGGGACAACTGATGAAAAGCCTTTTAGAATCACGTACAACTACCTGTTAGCATTCTTCCTAGTAATATGAATGCGTTTGTTTCACTTCAATTTGTGATTGGCACTTTCGTTGCACAAAGAGCTGCCATTATTTACACGCAAATATTTACGAATCATTGAATTCTTTTCGTAAAAAAGTCTTTTGCAAAGTGTTTCATAGAATTCAAATGGACTAAAGTTTTTAACGCAATACCTTAGAATTTATCTACCAATCGCAATTGCTGTATTTTACAAAGCAAATAATTATTCATGTAAATGTTTGTTTTCTAAAATTTATGTTCAAACAATATGTTGTTGTGGTTGAGAAAAGCTAATTCAAGCGTACCGATAGATAGTAATTTCGGCATCCAACCATGATGTGCACTGACATTATACCTATAGCACACCGTTAATAACTACTCGTCCAATTCATAAATCATTTAGCCTGAAAATCAAAACTTTCTCAAATTGAAACGATTGACTGATCATAACGCACAATTATGCTCTCAAGAACACTTCCGGCTTTGTCTGACTATTTACACGGATACTTCACTTAAAGGCTTTGCTCCACCTAAATATTGACTTGGACCATTTAAAATTAATGCCAACTCGAATCTAACTTGCTAAGCATAATACGAATAATGTGAAAGTGCAACGGGTAGACATATAATATATATGAATTTTGTTTTTTTCATTTGTTATATATATTATTAAGGTTTTCATTCGCAACAAAACAAGAACGAAAAAAGCTTGTGTACCCATTGAATTTGCTCGACTAGGCAATTTCATTTTGTCCGACGGAAATATAGTTTTATTACTTCGAATTCGTGCATTTACGCGTCATTAAGTTTCTTTTGGAAAAAATAGGAACAAAATGCAGAGGGAACAATTACGAAACACTTACGTCTATTATTTATAAGTTTTGATTCATTCAAGTTGTAAACGACTGTTTCAGGTATTTTCGATCAAAAACTATGAACTGATTTTTGAAGGAAAAATGTTCTTTTGTTACAGCGCATATCAATCACGTGAAAAAAGTAGCTGGAATCGATCACGTAGGAATAGGAGCCGGGTACGATGGAATTAATCTGTAAGTAAAAAACAAGGAAAAAGAAACAAATGAAAACGAATGACAATTGGGAGGAAAATAATTTCTAAAGTCCATTTCCTGCAGATTCCACTTTTATTTAATGGCGACAGCTCGTTTTCGTCCGCGTCTTTTCATATTTTTACCCCGCCAAGATTAGTTACTTATTTCCCCGTCGACCTACTTACGTGGAATAACGTCTTAATGCGATTGCACTTTTATGCATTGCGCGTTTAAAAAAAGTGCCACGCATTTATTACAGAGTCACGTGTAATTCGTTTCTTTGGAAATTCGTTTTTCTTCTTTTCAGTTGACGGTACATTTCAGCTTTCATGGTTTCCATGAATGTCAAACGATGTATAACGCAAAAGCTCCCGCGTCGGATTAATTCGTCGGTTTGTATGCAAAACAATGTCGCGACACTAATCATCGCAATACATGTGTTAATGATATAATGCAAATTCTCTCATATTTGTGCTGACCCATTTTAAACTTGATGATGACGCGACTTGGACGTAATCTAATGGGCGCAAATTTTTGTCCACCGAGATCATAGAGAAAATTTCTCATCTCATATAAGAACGTGAAATTTGAATTTCCAATTGCACTTAATTCTCAGCAGTTGAAAAACTTTCGCCTCGATCTACGAGGGAAAAGTGCTGATAACGTAATAATATCTTATAGGTCATTTTTCATATCATATTTTTCGTCCTCGGGGGAATTAATTATCATAAAAAGAAGGAAAGGATTTGCCTCGGCATCCGAACTTTGACGTCTGAATAATTTAAAAAGTACCTCTTCGCTCTCGGTGATGAAAAAATCATCCTCCCGCGAGATAACTGTCGAGTGACAAATAACACATCATGATAATCTGTCCAAAACTCGCAAGAATTATTGCTTGTAATAAGGTCAATGTTACTATCCCTATTTAGCCGAACTCGCCATCGCGATACCATCCTGACAAATTGAATCAAGAAACGACATTATGTCCCGGGCTGGATTAAACAAGATAATAAATGTACTCTTCAACTTCTCTGTTAAATACGTTCCAACGGACTCGCTTCCTCTCCAACTTTCTATATTGTTATAAAAACTCAACTTTCCCATTTTATTTCATTTTACTACTCCCAAATTATTTTTAACTTATTTCAAAGAAAGATACAAATTTATCAACAGACACTATAGTGTCTCGTACCAACAAAGTATTCTCAACAAGTTCAAAGCCACCAAGTATTTTTCTGATAAAAGAGCTTGAAATTCCTCAAATATTTACCTTTCATTCAAATGATTCATACTTGGGTCTCACCTTGCGGAATCATTTTAGAATAGAGGTCATAAATTTGAACTTACATGGGTTCATCATTTTCATTGAATAAAACGAAAACGTTTTGCAATTGACAAAAAAAACGTTAAACGACTGATAATAGTTGTAGAGAGAAAACATTGACGCAATTTGCGCAGCAAAGCATTCTCGTATGAAACGAGATTACACTGAGCGTAATTTCATTCCGCGATACCATGCAGTCCTTTCAAACGTGTTCTGATTAGAGGGACAATGCTGTGACAATTTTGTCAGCAAAAAAATCTTGCCAGCGGTATAAAAATGAGCTACACTTAATTTTGGTTTGCCAAAACTTTGTCTTCCAAATTACGTTGTTGGCTTTATCAAATTGTTGTTTATAATCGAACAAGTATTATACTTTCAGCGATGTCTTCTCAATTGAAAATATGCTGTTTTATCATGTTGACCTTTATAATCTCATATACTGTTTTTTTTTTTGCACCAAATTGGGACAAAATATTATCGCTGTTTGTACATTTCGTGCAAATGAGGCTACAAATTACTGTGATATAGTTGACATTTATTTCCTTAAAATATTCGTCTGGCTTGTATCATTTGAATAAATTAATAAAGTGTTGGGCAAATTCTTGATGTATGTACCTAGAATTAATATTTAGCATTCGCATTGAACATAATAATAAACAACACGTCTGGTTGAATCGTTGTTGTATCTCGTGCCGGCTTTGCAATTTACATGGTATCCTAAAAACACATTACTTCTATCGCTCACACTTGTGTGTTGAATTGTAAATATATAATTATTCAAACCCATCCATGCCTGACTGAAATATTATTTTTAATCTTCAAACAAGCTTCTGTGTAACACCAAAGTTCGCGTCACCATTTTTCGTTTTCTATTTTTCTTTTTTTTTTTTTTTTTTAATTCGGGTAAAAATTTAGTTTCCAAAGAATGCAAAAAGTATGAATAAATGGAATGATAAGAATGTGAAATATTCTCATGTGAATAATAAAAGAATAATTTCAGGACACCGGCGGGTCTCGAGGACGTCAGCAAATATCCCAAACTATTTGCAGAATTGCTCGCAACCGGATGGTCGGAGCTAGACGTTCAAAAAGTTGCCGGCTTGAACCTTATTCGTGTTTTCAAGGCAGTTGAACAAGTAAGTTCGCAAAGATTTTTATCACACATGCGTACACACAGTTGTAACGTAACATTCCGCATGTCTAGTTCTTGCTCCCCGGTAAACTTCCTCAAAACTCATATCGCACAAAGGCGTTGCAATTTCAGTCACGAAATTCAATAACAATGCAATTGTTATTCAACTTTTTTACTTAACTTCCTTTTAGAGTCAACTCATTTGAATGAAAAAAATTGTCCTCGAATACCATAAATAAAAACCATATCTTTAATAGAGTAAATGGTACATTGAATGAGGGAACAAAATTTTTTTATACCACACTAAATCTCGATGATAATTTATTATTTTTTTTTCTTGGTCGTAAATTAATAAATTAGTTTTATCGCAGGGAACGCCATCGGATTGAATAAAGGTCGTCGGACTGATAGAGAATCTTGGTTCCTAAAAACTAAGTGCGGCAATCCGGCACACTGCCAATTCCGAGAGCCCATCACCTGATACTCAATTTTTCGTTCGTGTCCGGCGTTACGCGGAACGCCACTTTACACGTGCGCGAATCCAGCAAAACAAATACAAAATTTATAACTAGATGAAGTAGCATCAGACTTTCATTTTGTTCGAAAAAAAAAAACAAAACAAAAAAGACTAACATTTTTATTGAGCCTCAAAGTGGAGATTCGTTCGGCGATGCGCAATATTTTTTTCCTTTTTTGCTTTCAGCGGATTGAAAACACTTTTACATTGCACGCGAAATTTCGTTTCGAGAATCAAATGGGCCGCTTTTGCGAGGCGAGGAAGTGCGATGTTCACTCAATATGTTCCGAGCGAAGTAATTATTTCAGATTTTTGTCGTGGGTTTTAGTGCTTGATTTTGTTTTCCTTTTTATCACCTCTATTCTGTTCTCACACTTTCAACCTCTTTTTTTTTGTTTTTTTTTTCTTTCAACTGGTAAATTCTAATTGAATCAAAAGTTGAGACTGAATATTAATTAAAGGTGCGTTAATGAATTTGAACATGAAATTGAAAGATATTTTATCTGTTGGATGAGATCAATTAAAAAGCATCAAAATGAATGATTATTTGTTGTGTAAACAAATTGGTATGCATCGGGGTGAATGTTGATTATGTTACAATGCTCATCAGGATATTAAGATATTATCGTATGGACACTGATCGTGGTGATAATGCGTAACCTACTTGTTGTATGTATATCAAAATTGTGTCAATTAAGAGATCTGATCAACAAGCGAGTACAAGCTGCTGCTTGAAAATAAATAGAAATTGTATGAAAATGAAATTAAAATTGAAACGATAATATCTTATCACTAGCAGTTATTGCGGAGAGTGCACGTTCAATCAAAAATGTGAGTGAAAAATGTTGTGCAAAATTTAATTCAAAGTGGATTTAATTTGCCGATCCTATTTATTTTCAATCAACTGAATAAATTTTTGCAAACAAGCTATTAATCAAAGGTCCTCGATCACAAATAGTCGAAATGAAATCGGGCGGTGCAATATTGACGGTGGCCAATGAATCACTTTATCGTGAGCCGTTGGATATTTACGCTGTTTCATTCGTGAATGAAAAGGCACGAAACGTCTGACCCAGTATATCGAATGGCGTTTGGAAATAAAGCGATCAAAGTGCGTTGTCGCTCGGTCGCATGATGCTCGACAAAGTTCGTTAAAGCTGCAGCTGTGCAGTTAAGTAAATTGTCCAAATTACGTGTCCCCCGACGCTTATAATGGCGAAGGAAATGCGACATTGCGATCGAAGAAATTTATATTCGCTGCTTTGTCGCATCTGCTGCGCTTTGTTGTCGGTAATTTTGAATGTATCAAAGATTTTTGTTGCGCGAGAAAGCATCGGCCAACGTGCAATTCAATTTTATTTATTGACACAAGTTCGATGCACTTCTGATCCGAATTTCGAAATCAATTTTTATCATGTCGGAGGCAAAATTGAGCATTATCACTGAATTATTTCGCTCGGATTTTCTTATCGCTGAATAAATCTTCAATGCACACATAAAAAATTACACCTAAAGTTCGTGTGAAAATTTGTTCGCTCGACTGCCCAAATTTTACTCGTAAAACTTACGCAAGGAACTATAGCTCTCTGTATTTCTGTTCCGAGATATTCCACTTAAAATGTGATGAGAATCATGTTAACAGAGCAAACTTTGTTAATTAATTACATTGAACATGTTTTCGTATCTCCCATTTGGGCAACTGTGAAGTCTAGATTTTGTCAATCTAGGTTACGTTTTTGCGTTACCCTCATTATAACCAAAATTATTTTAAACATCACATTGTCATTCAAAATCAAACTTTAGCAAAAAAAACTTTTCAATTAAATGGAATTAAATTTTATCTTCCAACGTGATCCATTATAAATTTTAAATCCTGTATATAATAATCATAATGGATTTCATCAAAGCGCAAACTAATCATGCGATAAATTTCAGTTTGGAGTCAAACGCTTATGTACAAATTATAATACGATTGACCTGCTGTTTGAGATAGGATTTTAGTTATTATTTTTCAAAATACGAACAAAAATACAGAAAATCGTATCAAAACTGAGGCCAATAATTATTACACTGATGAAATTCAGGGGTTCTAATATCCATATTCATGAAGTTATACTCTATACTTTATATGCTTACAGCTGTCAAATTAACTGGTTCACGTAACTACTTGTACGTGACAAGATTCACAATGGTTGCTCCTCATAGATTTAATGAAATTTTAACATATGTTGAACTGAACAAATGAAAGAGCGCAACTCTAAATTACTATTAGCTCGGGAAAAAAATCGACCTCCATTTTTCGACTTCCAACTCAATTACTGTAAAAAAGGTTTTACAAATTTATCAAAAGTTTAATCGCTAGTGAACAAAAAAAGATTAATCGATACAAAAAGTACAGAATATTTATACGTCATAGAAGAGAAAGATTTCGCGAGAAGAAAAGTCGTTACTTTGAGTCACCCAAATTGCACAGCAGAGCCCAAACAATCCAACGAATTAGAAATAACGATTTTGTTACGACTGGAATTTGCGGACTTATGAGAGCCGCGAACACAGCTTACTAACGCAAAAAAGTGTGAACAGCGGTTACACGCGCGCACGCTGCATTGGAAAGCTCACCGACGCCTTTCTCTGTTCCACTTTCTGTGCGCTTCGCGTCTTTTGCAATCGCTTCGCTCTGCCCCGGTTAATGGGTTTACCAAAAATTGATGGCTCGTACTGTTCGCAAGAGCATGATATATGTTAAACACTTGTTTTTTCATGTTCCTCTTTTTTTGTTAGTTTTTCACTGACGGATACAATATCATGATTGATTCTCTTTCTAATTGTTTATTATTCCATTTTTTGAATTGAATCATTTTAAATTTCAATAAACACCGGATTTTAATTTGAAGCAGATTCAATTTTTGGATTTAGAATTATAAAAAAAGCTAATTGTTTTAATTTTTGTTTTTATGATTGTTTTGCAGATAAGAGATTTGATGGCTAAAGAAGGAGTGGAGCCTCTTGAAGAAGACATCCCAAGTGAGGACATTATCGGTCGAGATTATTGCCGCTACAATGTAAAACAAGGACCATAAAATGAAAATGTCAAACTTGTACAGGAGTACAACACTTTTGCGTGATATCATATTCGTTCTCAATAACATAATGATCTCTAATTTTGTATAAAAATCATTTTGACTTTATTTATTTTCTACCGATCAATTTACTATTTATATATACACAGATTTGATAACGAAAACTTACGAGAACTTTGTTCACCAATTGTAAACCAATAAGTCACTTCATATACAATTATACAATTCTTCCACTTGCATCAATTTTGTATAAACGTTGATTTTGTTATTGATGATTTGAGATAACAATTGATTCTAGTCAATAAAAATGTTTCTGTAAGAAGACAGAATGGTGTAAATAATTGCCGGTCAAGTGTGCACAAAACGAGTATCGTAATCTTCCTGGAGAGACCAACTTATTTGTATACACATTCGCATAATAGGCATAACTGTATGTTTACGTTGAAAGCGGCCATGTCGTTTGAACCACAATCGCTGCGGCTGTAAATAAAATTAGCTCGTGCAAGGCGTGGAAGCAAAAAGCAAGCCGAAAGTGAGTGGAGACCACAAAATTCTTTCTATCCCCGCGAAAAGCGGCTATTATTATTATCATTCCAATTAGCTTCGATTGCGTTCTTCTTGAAACGAGCGCAGCGGTCAATTCTGCTTGAAACGACATGACCGCACCGATACGACGTCGTCCCAGTCGATAAAGCGGTTCACCTATAACATAGGGAAAATCAACAGGAAATGTGTACAGTTTAAAAAGGGGAAATTAATACAATTATAAATTTAAGAAAACCGAGAAACTGGAACGAGATGCAAAAAAAGATGCCCTAATGCCGAGGGTGAATTCGTTTAGCAACAGTTTCTCATTTTATGTAAAATGTACAAGAATTCTTTACAAATGAACGAAGCAATGGACATAAGTTGGGAGCGTTTTCTATTTGAGGTCACAAAACTTTTTCATCAGAATGCGAAACTATATTTCGTCTTTTTAGAACAAAACGGAACAACTCTACCCATCTCAGCGGTTCTGAGATACTATTTTTACTAATTTGTATTTTCGTTTCATGTGGATGATTCTGAAAGGAAACTTCATTGTTTCGTAGCTATGTAAAATGTTGAATAACTTTATGATTTCGTGGATGAGCAAGAATGACGAAATGGATGAATCCAAAATTTTTACGTACCAAATCAGAGCATCAGTTTTTGTGGATAGTAAGAGATATAGCAAAAAGAGTTGTTCGAAGGGTGGTTCCTAAAAAGTTCAACAAACGTGATCCTTCTTTTTACATGGTTAATGATCGGTGATACTCTTATAGTTGTAACGTACAAATTTCAAGAACTCACAAGTCACTCTTAAAAACATCTTTCAAACTTTCTGAAAAAAAGTGAGCGTTTGGCTGACTAAACTCTACCTTACCACTGCCAATTTTTCTTTTTACTTTATATATCTCTAGCAAGAATCAGTTTCGTTTTATTTTAAAAGTTGATCTAGCGTTTTCCAATTTTCATAAGTGTCCTGATAAGAGAACAGGTTAGTAGTTTTTTATATTGGTGATTATGGAAACAAACAAACAGAGAATATCTTCATTTGCAGATATGAATTTATCATTTTGAGTTGATCTAAAATGCAACATAGTGATAACAAATTTAAATATTGAAAGGTCTTTTCTAAGAGTGTGTTGATTTCTCGCGTAGTTTCGAGTACTAAATGGGTTTCCAATATTTTGCACACTGTTTGATAAGGTTTGTAAATGTTTGAGTGAATAAATGTGTTTTGACGAATTTTATTGTCTGGTATCGAAATATTATGGGAAAAATATACTGCGTGAATTCGACTATTGTAATGAATAAAAACCAATCGTACTGAATAAAATTTGTTTCTATTCAAAACACGTCCACGGCGTTTTCATTCTTCCTTCAATAGTTCATCTCCCGTTCTGTTATTATCTTTCATTTGCATGAAATAATAAAAATTGCGACGTCTCGGTTTTACAATTTATCTCGGACAAATATCATTCACAATTTCTCGCGTCGTTATTAAAATGGAAAACAAATAAATTACAAAAGTTAAAATCAAAGTACAAGGTGTAACTTTATTCCGTTGACGTATTTGCTACCGAAGGAGTTTGATCGTTCGGGGTAAAACTTTTACGACAGCCCTGTACCGCGTGTGCTTTGTTCGTGTAAGAATCTATTCATTTCTTAAAGCTCCGCTCGTAAACTCGTCAGAATAATCAATAAATTCAATATTGACAATATAAAATGTTTATTCCCACCCAACAATTTATTCGTTTGATATCTAGCGGATTACAGGAGCAAATTTATTATTCGGTTTGCCAGTGTAAGTTTTTACGGAAATAACTTTTTGTCAATGAACAATTTGAAATATGATAACATTTATTTAAATTCAAATTGCGCAATGGGATGTTTTTTTATTCCTTTTTTTCCTCATCAAATTGATAAAAAAAATTGTACAAACAAGAGAGAGAAATGTTATATTTGAAATAAAAGAATTCGAAAAAAATCACGTTACAAAAAGCCAATCAAAAAGTTTGATACTACATTTTGTTTCGTGGGAATGTAGCAGTAATTTAGATTATTGGAATCGATCAATTAGTCAAGGCGTTCGGAATTTTAACAACTCTTGATTAGGCGGCGTTTGATGGAACGGCTAGATGAACATTGTATAATATTGACGACCATGTCCATTACCGAAATATACAAAGTTGGCGCGGACAAAAAGGATCGATCATCCCGAGCAATCAGTCAAACTGAGAAAGCAAAAAAGCGGTGGCGATCGCGTTTGAAATTTGATAGCTTGGCATCAAAATGTTTGGTACACGCTGTCGTAAATATTATTTGGAAATTGCGTTTACCGCGAGCAGTTGTGACAAATTTGCATGCAGAATTAACATTGTTCCGCCGCGTCCGGAAGCTTTTTTTTTTCGTTTCCGGATTGTAAATTACTCCGGGAAACGATTTCACGGATCATTTTACCTTTTTAAAAAAAAAGCCACGCTCAGCGTTTTCCAGAAAATTATTCAAATGGGATAATGGATGACAACTTTTTTGTATCGAAAAGCATTTTTCATCGTCAAAACGGTAGATTTCTTCGATACAGTTTTTTTGTCCGCCCCACTGAAAATGATTACTCGGAACTTTTATTCGCACAAGCTTTACATTCAAAACATTTTCATTCCAAGTTGGGGAAAGAAACAAGAAAAGAAAAACAAGAAATTATGCATTTCCGGCAAAACAAATGATCCCCATTGAGAAATTAATCAGAAAACTTGGTCTGTGCGTTTTTGATGAAGAACAACTTCTCGCCGACGAATCGTTTGTTCGCGACGGTATAATTTACCAAGGCTAATCCTAATGCAGAAATTTTAGTGGCCATAATCCAGGCGCGTAAATTACAAAGTTACTGCTAAGCTGCTGTGAGTTGATTTTGAACTTGCGGAAATTTCATGTACGGAACATGGATTTTGCTCCTTATCGATTTAGAATTGAAATTATATTCGGGCGATATTTAAATAACCACCACGGCATTTACATAAAATGTTCAATGGGCATAAACTGGCGCTCGTTCGCTGAGCAAATTTCTATTCCGGCTTTTCTTGCAAGCAACATTTTCTTTTTAATGCAAACTGCCCACGTACTAACGATAAATTTTTAACCCGTTTAATTACCCCATAGCAACACGCGAGAAACATTTTTACACAAAATTAATTACCGCTTTTTAAACTAACAAAGCGGAATTAATATCTGAATGTTAAAGCACAATGTTTACTCTCGGACCAAATGGACTTAGAATGTGCAATTTAAAAACAAATTAATGTTACGCTGCGTTAGGCATTTTTGAGTCTTATTTGTTCGTTAAATATGGTTGCAAAATTTGTCATTTCACTATAGACGATTTTCTATTGGGTTTTGTTAGCGACGTTTCTGAATACAAAGCAAACAAAAAGAACAGGCAAAGAGGAAGACTGAATGATTAACAGCAGATTATAACGAAAATGGCAACGGTTTGAAGAGACCCGTCAAAATCGCACGAAAGAAACGTTTTGTTCCTGGCTGAGTTTTTGTTCGAGCATTTTTACATCGCTCGCTTGTTACAGCAGCTGAACATTTTTTTAGCCACGCTCGGTTTTTCGTGATAATTGAAATAAAAAGCGCGATATTTTGCAAAAAAAGCCGACACAAAAATCAGACCGTGGCTTTTGTGTAGCAAGCTTCTACCTTTTATTTCGGCCGGCTCATAGAAAACTTGCTTCATAAATTCGGACCATCGCATCGCGCCTAAATATAATATGAAAAAACGCCTTTGCGTGATTCTTGGGGCTCACAATGCGATTTAATATACGCGTTGTACTTTTTATTCCAAAGTATCAGAGTATACTTTCTCCATAAATCACTCTGAAATTAACGTTTGTGTTTTAATTGAAAATTTACAAGCCAAGGAATAGGAGCTCCATATTTCAACAGAATACATTTTGTAAGAATTTATAAAGGCAAATTTTTACGATGGTAAAAGGAAAAATAAACGTAACGTTCAGTCGTTGCAACAAAATGGAAATGAAAACACGTATTTGTACCATAAATAGTTTATTTATATCCTCTCTTGTGCAAACAAAATATTCTGATTATAAATTTCTGCGATTCTTGTAACTCTGCAAACAATGATATTTTACAAGTTACGCTTATAGCAATGTACAATTTGTTGGCTGACGGATGAATGCACTTTATAAACCTATTGAATTGCTATACCTAACGATGCGATCCACACATTTGAAATAAAAAAATCAGTCGTTACAAAACGATTACTCATCACAGGTCTCCTGAACTTAATAACAATCTATTATACAAGAACATTTACAACGCAGAAAATCATTACAAAATGGGTAATATACATAACTATATCAGAACCGAAGATATAAATAAAAGTCAAAGACAGTTCAATCAAATTTACATTCAGTAAAATCAGTTAAAACTTAATCGTAGTCTATCAAATTCAACTGTATAATCTTATACATCAAATAAAGTATTTTGATTTATAGTGTGAATACCGTAACATCCAATATAACAGTCGCGTAGATTGGAATTTATCTGTAAAAAATAGAGTTTGCTTTTTGTTTTCTTTCCTTTCTCTTCTATTTTGATGTTCAAAAATTAAAATTTCTCTTCAGTTGTTGTTTTCTCCTTTGATGGCACCGTGCTCCTCTAACATTTTTTGAAGCCCATCAGGTACTCGCCCACAATCCAGCTCCATACCCCAATGGTGGTACTGACGAACAAAAACGATAATCATTGTTAGCTTATTGTGTATTATTCAAATTCATTAATGAATAATGAGATTTGGAAAATAGTTTGAACGTGTGCAGTTAAAATTAAAGGCCGCGCTCGAACGAAAATGAATGTTGAGCGCGAAATTGCGGTACGTATCACAGATCTCGGTTGGACTATGTCAATTCCGGCGCTGGTTTCTATCGGACTAATATCAGCAGCCATCAAGCGTAATCGTTGTATACTCTAGCAGGCAAAAATAATCAAAAGAAATATCAGAGTCGGATCTTTCTGGCCGGCAAACTTGGTTCAATTAATTTGCACCAAGTACACAGCGAGACGACGCACGAAATTGAATTTCTTTCAATCACCTTAACGCACAAACTTTTTCAATTGCACGTCGCCGTGTCTAATGAACCCAAATTCAATTTCATAATGAGCAAATAAATACTTTTTCATCGGAGGGTTCACATTAATGAATATCGACTTGCGAAATAACAAGTCGAGCGAAAGGCGCACAATTGCGACAAATATTTTCACAAGGAGAGTGAGAGAGAGCGAGGAAGAAGAGAAGAGGAAAAAAAAGGTAATGCATAAGTGAAAAATGTATCATTGAAACTGCATCCCGAGGAAAGAATTTTCAAATCAATTTGAGTGATTGTAAACGTTACCGTTTCGAGTTCTTTTCTTAGGGCAAGCACAGCCTTCTCTCGATCGGCGACCAACTCCTCCAGGTACTGATATCGTAGCTTTTTACGAGCTCGGCACTCCCGCGCACTCTGCCGGCTGCGTTCTGCAAAAAAGAAGGAAGAAAGAAAATGTAAGTCCAGAAAAACCATCAACTCTCCATCCATACAATTTACAACTTCGAAAAAATCCCAAGATATCTTTTTCGCTCGACGGATTCGTTCTCTAAAGTTAAAAGTTTTGCCGTTTCAAAATTTTTCGCGGGATAAATACAATTCAAGCTTGGCTGCTTTCCATTTGAGTAAAAAAAATTTGTCGCCAATATTATTTATTTGGCGCAGTTTCGCGCAGTATCAAAAAAAAGTTGAGTGAGAAGTTGCGAGATATTAAGCTTTTAAAGCAGGCAACTTGGTTACGAAAACGAGCATTGTCCAGGGCTTTTGCTTTTCGGAAGTTACGAGTTTTAAATTTAATTTGTCGCAACGTTTTTTCGGTATCAAAGTTGCAAACAGGTGCCGATGCAATATTTTACATCGACCGTTTTTTTTTCTCTCTCCAACTCTGAGCTCTTCGCTAATAGTGTTATTTTTAAACTAGAAAATTAGATTTACTGTAACTCAGATACGCGCAACGTTCAAATTCTGAACGATGATAATACCAAACAGATGAGCCGCCAACGGTAAACTTATTTTGCTCATAAAAAGTGGACGCCAGTTATTTAAAAGATGTTAACTTTACATAATAACCAGTAATGGACTTTGTAGCTTGAACCAACTCTCATGATAAGTTCAAGTTTTTTTTTTTCTAATTAAAAAAGTGAAGAATTTTAAAAATTCCGAAGAAGCAGTTTGAAAGTAGAATTAGAATAAAAGTGAGCTATAATTAGCGGGACAATTCGATCGGAAGCAATGAGACGACATCTGAATGCAAAAATCTTTAACTGGACCCCCGGCAGAGATAAGAACGAAATTCGAAAAGTCATAGAAAAAGAGGTAAAGCTGAAACGACTAAAACTATCAAAGTACAGCAAATTATTGATGGGCATTAAACTTTATTAAAAGCAGGGACTTTATCGTCGATGAGAAGACAATGAGGCGAAACTTTTTGCCCGAAGACGAAATCTGACGTGGAAAATGGAAATATCGGAGGCGCGCGCGCCACTTCATTGGCGTAATAAATTGGCTTTACGGTCGCACGGGACCCTGAAAGTTGTTTTACGCGCTCATAAAGTGTCGACT
This sequence comes from Trissolcus basalis, assembly GCA_025266255.1. Taxonomy (NCBI): domain Eukaryota; kingdom Metazoa; phylum Arthropoda; class Insecta; order Hymenoptera; family Scelionidae; genus Trissolcus; species Trissolcus basalis. The sequence goes on along the minus strand of JAAMPD010000405.1, from coordinate 28,477 downwards.
ACGTACGCACTTGGCGGCGGACGATCTGCGGAATCGGAAAGCTGGGGTCGGCGCTTGTTTGCATGCAAGCTTAAATCATTAAAGCACCGTCGGAACTTCCGTGCAAACAGCACCAAACGTCACACGCTTCAAGGAAAATATGCTTCCGTTGTAACTGAAATCAACAACTCGGCCACTGTTGACAACCCGGATGAATTATGCATGCACCAGCAGCAAATGCCCAGTGAATATTTTGTTTAGAATTCAAATCTTGACGCTCGAAATAATCCAGCTCTCCTCTATGTAAACAAAAGTTTCACCTTCAAGACGAGTCGCACACGTTTTGTCTCTTCAATTCACAAGCCAATTCAACTTTTGAACGCGTCCAATTTTTACAGATGCCCCAGACCAATTGCATTTTTATGTATCCTGTTGAGTAAACGAGTAGCACGCTCGCACATTTGCATGCGCATCATACGACACAGTCCACATTCTCCGATGTCCATTTGCAGCAACAATTTCGTTTTCCGAGTAATTGACTTTAATTCCGAAACATCGCGTGTTAATTGGTCATCAACCGAACAACTATCCGCCTCACTACAGAAATGTCCGTCTTGGGAGCGTCCTGGCTATTATCCAAAATAATAACACTATATATCAGCCAAGATATGTGTACAAATTGTACAAATTCAATGATACACCAGAGGCTCATACTACAGTAAAATGCTCTTAACCCGCGAAACCCAAACTATACAGTTGCTTTCCATATGCACACCCAAAAAAAAAAATCTTTTCACATCAAAGCAAACCGTTTTATTTCGAATATATAACTTGACATCCAACTCATTTTAAAAACAAATCAACGAACCGTTTCTGCAGAGGTAAAATCATTTTTTTTCCCCTCGTGCTAATGGTCATGCAGAAAAACGAATTATTTTAAAGGCAAATTCCCAGCGTGGAAACAGCCGGGATCAAAGTTTGTTATCCTGTGTCATCGAACATCACCCGATCCACTCTCAAACGCCAGAATTTATTTTGATAAGAATAGTCGACGAGTCATCGCCATTTTTGTTTTCTTTGAACCTCCAATTCGATGGTGTAAGAGTTTCCGTTACAAAAGAAAGTCACTTTGTTTTTTTTTTTCTAACAAATACTGTTTGTTCAACTTGATTTCCAAGTCGTTTCAGAGTTTATGAATGTAAGTTTCAAATATTCTATTCCATATAGTGAGAATAATCCTCGAAAACACAATTGTTTCATTTGTTTTATTTTGTTTTGTTTCTTTTTTTTTTCAACACAAAAGAAAACAAGTTGCTGAAGGAAAAATGGCTCTCAAGTCTTTAAAAATCTTCAACTGCGAATTTTATAGATCTGTTTTAATAAAATTGTGTCTGGAAGTACGTGCTTAGAAGAAGATGGAAAAGGTCCGTTTAGTATTCGCACTTTTTATGGAATAATCAATACCTCGCGGGTGAGTATCAACAGATGTGTTACACACCACGACTTGTCCCTCACAAAACTAATCATCAAAATCGAGGAATACTAGCTGCGCGATCGTAAAGTTTATTTTTCAACGTGGTCTGAAAAACTCAGTGAACTGTGACTCTTTCCTTTATTGACCCCTTTTAAAAAGGTCGACTTTTGCGATGAAAAAAAAAAAGAGAGAGACTCTAATTAAGTTGACAAGATAAACAAGAACGAGGTGATAATGGAATTATTACCGCGTGTTGGATTATATTCCAGGTGACTAATGCACGCTCGAATAAATTTTCAAGACGAAAATTCAATGAAATATAGCGCACCCTTGGCGAGAAGTTTACAAAGATAAAACTTGCGGAATTACATTTTTCTAAAAGTTGGCGTTTTCACGAGCTGTGCACACTTTTTTGTCGTCAAGCAACACAATTTAAGACGCCTTTGTTCGAATTACATAACAGTGTGGCATCGGGCGCTAAATGCGCTACAACGGGAAATAAACTCGGGCGTCATTCAATCAAAACTCGTGCTCGTGGCGTTTCTTTTCTTATTACATCGTTCGAATGCACATTTGATTCGAAGCCTGAATTCGCGAATTTGGTTTCGAAAAGTTACATTTTTCAATCAGCCGACAAAATATTAAACTCCACGAGGCGATCGCAAAAGTAATAGGATATGAGAATAAAATTCGTGCAATCACAAATCATTTGGCTATTTCGCGTTTCTCGTATACGCTGCGGCCCTGTCATCAAATTTGTTTGTTATAAATTTGATAGCAACAAAGTTGACGCTGATGAATAGTTCAATAAATGGCGTAGTTTTCGTATGCGGAAATGCGAAAATTCATATTTCGTGTGTGAAAAAGATAATCCCATCTGACGATGAATTTCCATTAGAAACGGTAAATATAACCGCACCGTTGAATATTCATATTATTTCAATTGATTTACAAGGAATAATTCGTGAAATGAAAAGCATTTGTTTTGTTTTTGTCCATTTTTGTTCAATCTAAATGCATTTTGGGATTTGAAATTTTGCCATTACTGCAAGCGTTATGAACATTTTCGTACCGCATAATACACAGAGTTCTAAATTGCACGGTCTATCGTACTTTTATCGAAACAAGTTAAATGTAAATGGTGTACTGAAAGCACCAAAGTCAAGTATAATGCAAAGTGAAATAGCTGTATTATCTAGGAAACATCGCCGGAGTTTATCCAGAAATGCAAAGCGTTCATTTCAAGTCTAGGCCATAATCCGAGAACCTGATACAGCCGTTCAAGCGAGACCGTATGGATCCCCAAGATCTGACATTCTTTCAAAAGAAAGCACCAGATACAAGTGAAATTCAACAGTTGAAACAAAAACGGATTCCACATAATATCCCATTAACGTGGCTCGGGGCGGCCCTCGCGGCATGTTAATCTTACGGCGATCTAATTAGAAATGTGCCGTTCAAGCGGAAAATACGTTTCGCGCAATCACAACGTCGAGGAAATGGCGTAAATCTGCAAAGGAACAGTTTCGGCCATTTCGGATGTGCCAGCAACCTCGACAGGAACCAGGAAAGACTCTCAACTGTCTTAAACAGCTTTCAACCTGCAAATTATATACACACTTAATAAAGAAAAACCATACGGATCAAAGTCAGTTTGCTATATATTCATCACAAAATTTATCGATTTTCAAACAGAGATATAATCAAACATCAAATGCGTCTGCTCGAGCTCTGTTCCCGCTGCTTTTGTCAACTATATAATTAAATTCTCATATCTCTCTAAGCCCATACAATGAAGCCATAACCAGCGTTCATTAATGTCATTACAATTTGTTGATATTACAAAAAAAAATTCTACAAAATTACATTACTCAAATATACATATTGCCAATTGAAAAAAAATTCTTTGCCATCAAAGCTTTGCCACTGTGTTTGAAAAAAAAAAAGATTCATCTCATATTCACTTAAAACTGAATCATTTCAATAAATAATAATGAAAAAGAAAGAAAACATCACGAAATGGCAAACGGTATATTGAGAAAAAGAATAAAGCCATCCAATATCTTGCAAATTAAACAGAACTCATTTGACAAGAGATTTTGACCCGAAATTACTCATTTAGAGATGTTTTGATGTTTGAAAAACATGTTTCAAAGCGAAATTATTGTTGCATACGGAGGAAATAACAATTCCACAAACAGGAAATAAATGCCGGACCAGCGGGGCCAAAGAGCAAAACAAACATTTGGTTTTCTTTTGCAATTAGGATTCATATTCATCACATCCTCTTTGGCGCTAAGTTTGTATTACATAGTCGCTAATGTGATTACAACTAATTCCGCTCGAATGACATTTTTCTCAATGCACCGACCCGGGGCGCAGTTACCCATTTCGCATCCACTTTTATGCTTGTCCTCTTTGCTTCTTTTAGCACGAGTATATTCATGCCGTGATGGTGATGGTTCCGCGGAGCATAAATATTCATTCGCAAAACAGATAAATATTCCTCCTCATCCGAAACATAACTCGAATCCACCGGAACAGGAACGAATTTTCGATGTTTCCAATTCCATGCTTCATTTATATTAAAAAATGTGTTGTTCAAAAGACTCGAAATTGGGCGTTCGTAAATTATTTTCAACAACCTCAACTCCCCGGCACTATAAGAGCAGACCTAAGGATTTAATGTATTCCAATGCGTGAGTACATCTCAGCGAGCTGAAAACATATTATATATTATAGGCTAAGTCAAATTTAAACTCATACTGCGCTCACGATGCATCTTATAAATATCGCAGGATTATACGCCAAAACGTTTCAAGTTTTGGTATTGACGTAGGCAAAACTAAAATGAAACGAAAGTTGGATCTTAATTTATTAAACACGTACGACAAAACTCAGATGGAAAGCAACCAGAAACTTTGCCCTTAAAACAAAGTTATATTCTTTAACAGAGAACGAGTGAAAAAAAAAACCAACTTTTGTAAACACTAAAGAGCTCAACCCTTTATGTGCCAACTTCTGCTGGACGGAAAAATCAACATCTAAATCTTGGCACAATCAAATTACATTTTTGTTGCAACTCTTGTTAGGGCATGTAAATTGTGACGTATAATGTACGGGAAACGAGGCAATTTAACGTTCGAACACGCGAGCCATGAACAAAAGTCCAAGGCAATTCATTCTTTAATAACAACATTTTCGATGTGCTTACCAAGCTTAGCTTTCATGTCCGCTTTGTCGGACGCTTTCCTGCCGGGCTTGCGTCCTCGCTTGCCCCCCTCTTTCCGATCGCCGCGTGCACCCTCCTGCAACAGAAAAGCGTACAAACAATGTAGGAAATATCAAAATTAAATCGTACAGTTCAGTCACGCGCAGCATTCAAAAATTCCCACGAGAACGGCCAACGTAGCGCGTTTTGAGCAAGTGCACAAAAGACACCTGGGGAGATGCCTCTCGCAACTGTTCCATTTCGCGCCGGGGGAACGATTTCACGCCAAGTATTTTCACTGTTCTTATTTCTGCACTCATACTGCATCCCCAGTGACCCATAGACAAACATTGATCCCACGCAAAAAAAAAAGGATAATGACAGTTCTGCAAAATAATATTATCTCACTTAGTAGCAGCTACTGAATAATGCAAAGCATAAATAGACATTGCGAACACAATTTTTGTTAACATTTCGTTATTCGTTTGATTCTTTATTACCAACTGTTCATTCTAAATTATCATTTGCAGAACAAAAATGTTTGCCGTTAAAACAAAAACGGATCGTTCCTTTTATTTAAATCCCAACTTCAACATTTTTTTGTATTCTTCTACATACATAAAAGGCATATTACATTAGAACAATGTATCTGGATTGTTCTTGAAACATTATCGTTAATCCTCTTTGCTCGTGTATTCTTTTCGGGGTATGATTGTGTGGAAAGTTTGTCAAACGTAAGGTTTTTATAACAAAAGTGTGTACAATAGAAAATGATAATAATAGTAATGCGAATGTTTGACGTTCGCACGGTGTGAAGAGGGTGTCGGAGTTTACACAATCTTATGTCCGGCATCTTTGTTTATCTGAGCACACAAGTTTGACAAGATACGACAAAACACAAATTTCCATCACCCTCGGTCTCGAACGGGACAATGTTTACCATCGCACTCTACCGCGTCAATCCTATCTGGTATTAAATCTTCTCGAATCTGAGCGTTTTTGTCGGTGAACTTCAGAAGCTGTTTTATCCCTGCGTCGCTTTTATTTTTCTTTGCGGACGAGACGAGCCAGTGTTGCATAACACGAAAAACCTTCTTTGTAATTTTACGTTAGAAATGTAAAACGGACCTGATTTCCCCCGTGAAAGCGCCAAGAGGCTTTCCCACCCGATTTCGATTAAATCGCATCTGGGTCGTGGCCCTTCCATTTTCATTACATCATCTCTCACATTTTATTTCCTTCTTCTTCGCTTCCTATCACTACCACTTTCTTTATTTGTCCAAATTTTCTATTTCACCTTCCTAAGTATCACAAGAAATTTGAACGCCATTCACGAAACCATCTTCAAACAATTAAGCCCGCTTAAACATCATAATTCAGCCACTAAATTAGTCTCATCTCCGCTTGTTCTTGCAAGCAGATCACCTAACGAACTCCTTCGAGCACACAGGAGATCCTAGTAAAATCACATCATCTAGGTCGCGGCTCTCTATCTTGCGTGTAACCTGACACATTCTAATTTGCACAACACAAAACAAATTTTACAACTCAATCATACAAAATTCTTTCACCGTGTAAAAATAATTTTTATTTTTCATTTTTTTTCATTTTTGTTTTTTTTTTTTTTTTTTCATTAAAATAATTTCTGCACCTTTTGTGTCAAATGAATATGTTCTTCAGGTTTTGTTTATTGTGAGGATGTACACGGAGAGAAATATTATTGAAAAACTAACATAGTTTATAGGGACGCAGCTACAGCAAGCATTTTCTAATATTTTCTTATAAACTTTCTATAAGGAAAAATTGTGTAAATTTTATACGTCTTATTTATACGACTTTGATAAGAATTTCGAAGTTCTCAAAGTAAATCGTATAAAATTGATAAAATTTTTTCTACACTGAAAAAAAAACTCACTTATATCAAGTATATAATATACTTGAAAAAATTTGCTCGAATCATGTATATTTCACTTGAACGAAGTATGTTTTTATTTATTTTAAATTGAATCAATTGAATTTAACTGAATTGAGAAAATAACTCACTGATTTCAAGTATATAATAATATGCTTGAAAAAATGTACTTGAATCAAGTATATTTCACTTGAATGAAATATATTTTTACTTTTTTCAACTTATTTTGAGAATATTTTCTACTTAATTCAAGTTAATGCCATCTTGATACAAGGTACACACAGAAAAAAAAAATTATATTAATTATTAAACTTATCAATAAATTACTATAACTTATTGTTATCGAGATACATGGTGTAGCTTTTGACAAATTTAAATATAATTTTCTAATCATTTTTACTATATGATGTTGTAAATTTTACTGTAATTATAATAAAAAATCTAATAAGTTTAAAGGATAATTTACAAGATGTGTAAGATATGTCTGGGTTACAATATGTTTTTTATCATTGTATAGTTTACAGGACAACATTAGAAAAATGCTTGCTATATAACCGCGTCCCTATAAAGTTTATAGTATAAACTATAGCAGTTTTTCTAAAATATTTCTCTCCGTTTATGTGATGTATCGACTAAAACAAATAGTGAAGAGTGGTAGATTCATTTATGTGAATATTTTGACGACGTGTCATTTCGGGTAAACCAGGCAGTACATTGTTGTTTACGATTCCTATAAAGCCTGCCTAATTAACGTTCGGCATGACAGCCGATAGCTCTTGACACACAGAGAGATCGACGATACTGCGTGTATGGATTATTCCCTAGGTGATTTAGGTGCGGACATCGCATCTTCGATGATAACCAGGGCAGTTTGGTAATGGATACTCCGTTGAGGCGGTTATTGCACGCCTGGGGAAGAGTTTACCAAGCCGGCAGTGTCGGATGATTAATTTAAACCAGACCCCCCCTAAATACCAAATCGAGAAATTTCGTTCGAGTGAATTGCACTTTTTATGATGCATTTTTTTGTCATGTTTTCGCGGCTCTATGAATGATGACGCACAACTCAACGACTTTTGCCTTCGCCATTTTCATTGCTTCCGATATCAATTTGGCAAAATTAATTTGGTCGGTTAGTTTGAACAAAGATTGTTCAAGTGATTGTCTTTGTCATTGATTTTGTTGAAGGACGTACGAAAGACTCGACGATCTTATTGTTTCGCGCCAAGGGGTCTTCTTTAATTAAGAAATATAACTACGTTTTTAGGTCTTACAAAAATGGAACTTGAGTTATTCTTTCAAGGATATACGTGGTTGACCGTAACTGCAATTTCCAAGAAATTAAATTATGTAACTGCCCGGAGTCGCAGATGTACATATACAAAACTCCGCTTCGTTTCCTATTTCGGAAGTAATTTTTGTTAAATTTACACACTTTGAATAACACCGGCAATTTTTTTCTCTCGTTTCCAGATTTCTTTCTCGGGTACGAATAATTAAAAATTCATAAATTAAAATACGGCGAAACCTCAGCTTGGCTTTCAAGAAATTGCACATTTTTTTCCCCCGCTAACTTTACTTTAGGCTACTCATAATTCTATAATACACAAACTGTGACCGAAATTTAGGCTACTCATAATTCTATAACACAAAAACTGTTGACATTCTATACTTTCGGAGAGAAAAAAAACCTGTCAAAGTTTGATTAGATAAAACATATGAACTTTATATGTCAACCAGTTATCCGATTGTTCCGATTGAAAGAGGTGTATTTGTAGAATCTTTTTTCCCATTTGAAATAAGAAAAAACTGCTTGTGGACTGTGTTCTCGTTTCACTTATATTAACTCGTGCGCTCAAAAGCTCTGGAATGAAAATTAAATAAAACGCTTTTCTATATATTCACCACATAAACGACAGTAGATTAAAATGACATGTCTCAGCCTTCTTTCAAAATTATAACAAACTGAGTCACAATTTAAAAAAAAATAATACTTTTCAAAACTTCTAACAGAATGGTGCACATGGTAAACACAATTCATTGTTCAAATTGATTAAAAAAAAAACTTGTTAGCAATTTGAAAATGTTAAAAAGAATATCACAAAAAGAAGAGAAAAATGTAACAGTGAAAAAGTTTGTCCCAACAATCGCAAAGTCAGAGGCGTCGAATAAAAAAAAAGAAGGAGGGGGAGGGGGGTACAAAATTCGACGTATCATTGTACGTCATTGCACGCTCTCGGAAGTGACAATGTCCCTGTAATTTTGTGGCAACGCTCCCGCAGACTGTCAGCACGAGTGTAACAATGCGCGGGAGGCTGAGCTCACAATGGCGCAGTCTGTGCAAAGGCTCAGCGAACAAAACGCGTGAAATATACATAAATTTAAAGAGTCATAAATCCAGCATTAATACGTCTCCTCGTGGCTCTCACAATGGCGCACATTTCTGCCCGTCAAGAGACTTTGCATTCTCGGGTCTTCATTTTCTAACCAGTTGTAATTTTATATCACTTTCAAATTTGGCCAACAGTTGACCAACAAAATTAAACAGTATATAGGAATCGTCCCATGAAATCAGCCAGCGGCTTCATCAGGCAGTACAAAATTGAAAAAAAAAGAGGTCTGTGACAATGTTTAATCAGTTGAATGAAACAAAGGGCTTGTTGCAACGAATTGTCAATAAAAATGTTAAATCCAATTAGCCGGAATTTCACATGACAAAGAGGGTGGAGTGAACAAAAAGTGGCATCTGTAAATAGCTTTGACTGAAACTCAAACAAGAGAGCCAATTAAAGGCTCAGTCATTTTGCTCAAGCAGGTGATATTCGAGTCGAAAGAGGAGCTTAATTAACAAAGTCACGGTTAAGAGCTGGGCTTGAATTATCCCCATCAATGATATATCCCTCCGATTTGTGTGCATTTTACAGACCATCCCACATCGAGACAAATATTCTCAACCTCATTTTTCATAACTTCCAATCATATCGAACGGTAAAAGTTCGATAATATCGTGCATGCATCTATACAATTAATTACACGAAGCGTGGGATTAATTTTGTAATTGTTGCAACCGCAAAACTCATTATCACGAAGCACTGTGTGTGTGACGGGCCTATGATACACACTCACAGGATGTAAGAGGCGCAATTGATAGCCAAGCGTGAAATTAGTTGCATCCAAGTTCAGTTTGAATTAATCAAAAAAATTAACATTTTCGGTTGAACGTGATCTAATGAATCCGGGACACATTTAAGTCGCGCAAAGTCGTTCGAGCTAACTTTTTTTTTTGCTTCTACTCTAAGAACCGTCTTTGGGTCATCCATAAACTCCAGTCGAATTCTCGTTAATAATTTTGGAGCTTAGATAATAAGAATGAAGTGCTGCTAAAGTATAACGTCAATTTTCCAAATCATCTATTTTTAAGTCGCTCTATAGACCATATTCATTAAACTTTCAAATCTTTCGTCTTTTGACTCGTCTCTTGCTTGAAAATTGATTCACGAGAAATTAACAGCAAGAAGGTATTCTTGGCTGTTTAATTTTTATCCAAACAGGCATAATGATTTTTGCAGTTTTATTTCTTGGTGGTAAAAAGTGGGACATCTTCAAATTAGTACGCTGTCACAAATTCGATTAGCCAAAAATGTCCAAAACATTCAAATCAAATCAAGTCAACGTCAATTTCAATTAATCTTTGTTCGTCAAACTCCAACTGGTTGCAAAAAGTGCTATTTTCATTTCTAGAATGTTCACGTCTATTCATACGAATATTAGATTGTATTTCCCAATTATACATCGCGATGTACACTTGCAAAAGCAACATCTCAGTTGTTGTATAAATAAAAGGATGCATTTCACTAGCCACCATTCCGAATGTTTTTATACCGAAAAAAAAAGGTTAACGCGATAATTTGAATGCAACTTGGTCAACGGACAAAAACGTCGAGTCAATTCCACACCCGAACACATATAAATCTGCTCCAATGAAGAACAAAAAATAAAACGAAATACACAATCGCCAATAGGAACAAAAACAAATTGTATAGTTGCTCAAACTTTATTGTGTCTTTTTTTTTGACGACTGATTCAATTCCGTATATACTAAAATAGTTAATTAACTATTTCGTAACATTCAAATTAAATTTTTCTTTTCTTTCAGGTGTGTAAATCTACAATGCAATTCTGAAACAGGCAGTAAAGTGTAGTCTTTTTTGTTTATAAAGATGCAAATTTAATATGAATTTATTTTTTGTTTTCCAAGTGTTTTGCGGTATATAATCATTTATAAAAGGTATACGAATAGTTATTAAATGCAGGCAGTAAGTTTCATGGAAAAATGCTAACGAGTTTCTCATTTTGTTGGTATCAATGATTTATCACCTTGAAATGATTTAATTGCAGGAAACAATAGATAGTTCAAGTATAATAAAAGCTCTGAAATTTCAAATGCCAGTAAAGCATTATTAATTCCTATATTATCAACAACTAATGAAAGGGTTAGTATATTGTAAAACTGTTAAATTAATATCATTTACCATACAAAGAAAAACTATTCTGTAAATATATAATATGATTTATTATTTTATTTGTAGGTGAAGGAATTACGCAGTTGGATGAAAATTGATTTAAATTCGTAAGTTTCAAAGTTACCGACAATTCACTCTCTACCTTATCGATGCTTTTTTCAAGAATCAATATTATATAATTAAAGTTTAAACTTATGAATGAAAATGTATCTCAAATTAGTTGAAATATTAAAAATAAACGTTTAAAACTATTTATAAATAACGTGTTGAAGTAAATGTGTTATATGGGTTTTTGTGACTAAAAAATTTCGAACTTGAATTGTTTTTCGAAATTTAAAAAAGTTTCCACTGAAAGAAACCAATTATTTTTGATAATCTAATATTTCTTTCAATTAAGCTATAGAAATAAACAAAACGTGTTACGAAACAAGTATTCTCATTATTATCAATGTTTCATTTTTTTTTTCTTTGAATTTAAAAACTATAGTTATCATCAACATTTTAAAAGAAAATATTCAATTCGAAAAAGAAATAACACAAAATATAAAATTGTAAGTTTGCTTCAAGTTGCATGCAAATTCGCAACTACGCAGCGAGACGATTTTTCACACGGACTCAAAGCGAAAAGATACACCGGCAATATATTTTGTAACCGAAAAATCGCACTCATTCATGAAAACTTTTTTCATATTTTTAGCATATTCGCTTGTCATCATTTTTCTAAATCGATAAAGTATGAATGGACCCAAAAATAGAACCACATATATAACTTGAATATAAAAAATATTAAAAAAAAAAACTCATGCAAATTTTTTTACTATTTATTACAAAAGTTTTTTTCAACAAGTTTAGATAAAAATTGCGCAAAAGATGTAATTTGTAAAAAGTTTTGCGTGCAAAAATCGTACAGCGTTCCCGCGAGATTCGTCGCAAAAGACGTTCGCGCAAGTCGTCGGTTGAGGAACTCAAAAGATAATGGATCAGGAAAGTACTTGAATTTGGATGTTGTAAAATTTTGCGTTAACCAAAACTAAACTCACCGGTTTGCACGACTTGTCGCTCTATCAACTGCGCAGTTTGCGAACAAAACGTTGCGTCGTGATACAGGTAGTACCGCGCGTCCAACAATTCACCCGGACCTTCGCAACTTGACGCGATGCAAACGCCTCGATGCGGAGTCGCGGCAAAACAGTTTGTTTGCAAACTTTGACATTATTCTCAGTTTCATTCGGAAAATATTTCCATCTCCTGTCAGTCTGTCAGATTTTTTTAAAAGAATTAGATCAGCTTATCAAAAAAAAAAGTTTAAACATACAAATCCATTGATTATTCAAAATTCAAAAGATGGAAATAGTGTTTCATATCACACTGTCAAAAAGTTGACTTCCGAATTTAGAATTTATCAAACGTGATATGATAAAAAATATATCAAAAACATTGTTATTTTTATTTTGACACAAAAATTTCTGATAAATTACATCAGATTGAAAGGTAAACCAATTAGTTTATTATCTAACGACTGAAATTTTTATACTGAATTGTCTTGATTTTAAATCGAATGCCACTAAATACTTTATAATCTCAATATCAATATCTGAAATGATTCATCGATAGAATTTCGTTCGAGATACAATAAACAAATATTTCATGATTCAAGAAAAACATTGAATCATGCGAGCCGATCGATTTGCATCAGAATAACAGAACAAACTAGGAAAAGTGACTAGGTTAAAAAAAAAAAGTGTTCGAACAACAAGAAGAGGATTGAAAAACGCCAGGCAAAATTACTCGAAGGGCTAAAAAAGCGTGCAAAATGTAGGGGAGAAGGAATGATTCGATGGCTTTCACAAATCAAAAGCACGAAAAACAAGTTGCGCACGCATCCGCGAGGCGCCTGCTTGACGGATCTTGTGAAAGCTGCTCCAGTAAATAGTGCCCCCTCTCTGCCCCGCTTCTCCGCGCGCCTTTTCATCCGACAAGAATCCGCGGGTCCTGACGTCACGACCACAAAACAACGCCCTTTGTTCGAAAGCCACTGAAGATAGGGGCAAGCAGGTTTGCTAAAGTCATGCCCATGGCGGCTCTGTGGTGGATTCCACCTTTGAGAGTGGCTGTCACGAAACACGATAGATAATAGCCTCCATTGTTTTCGCGGCCATCGACGTCACGGAGCAGCAGCGCTCTCGGAATTGGAATCGTCCGCGAACACTTACCAGCTCGTTTTCGACGACGCACAGATTGTCCACCTCCATGGTCGATGCAGTACCGATGTCGCACTAATGTCTCGTTGTTTTCACGGGCTGGGTTTTGCCGCGCACTCGCAAACACTCAACGACATTCAACGCGAGCAACGTGTGTCTGTTTACAAACACTGCAAGGTCACTCAGCTGGCCTCAGATTCACAGGTTCGGAAGTTCGAATTACGTCATGCGCGCCGACTGCAGCGCCGCCACACGCCCGCGCACATTATTAATCGTTGAACGAAGAGCAAAACAATGAGAAACGATTGCTTTGTTTTCATTCTCCGCTACTGCTTGCTGATCAAAAATGCCAAAATCAATATTCATTTGGAACGGACATTTGTTTACCAAGGAATTATCTGTTATGTTAACTTACTCGAAATTGGTACATGCGATTACACCGTTCTCAGATTCCAATTTCCATCAAACAGATTAAATAATTTATACATATTTCATCATTCGTTTGGAAATGCACTGATAAATTGTCATTTCATTTATTTGTCAAAGAAACAGAGTTTGATGTAAATAATATTGTTGTTTCATGAATAATTACAATACAGTCTCGATAAGTTCGATCAATTTTAAATTTAAAAAATATGCAAACCACACAGAACCATCGTTCTATTTATAAATCATTAATGTGTATACAGTTCAATTAATATCTGTCAATTCGTATAATGGTAACCTTTATTTATTTTCATGGTTATTTCATTGTTCACCTGTGAGGCAACCGGAATCAATGTTTCTTCAATCAAAAAACCAATCAGCATGAACTATGGAAACGCCGTCAATTGATCCTGAATATTTTTGGGTGATGCGAACGTTTGTCAATGCATTCAACGTATGTTTAACAATGTTGCAAATCATGGTTTTCGACGACCTAAATAATCTGCCCGGAAATCCATCTCGTATGTTTTGTTTGATTGTTTTTCCTCATTGTTTCTTATTTATTTATATCGACAATTTTAATTTCAAAAACATTTCGAAGAAACAAAATTTAACTTTCTTTTGTTATAACTTTTCAGATTATTATGTGTATCCCTTTTTTATTGGTGTGATGGACTATATGGCTTACACGGCAGTTTACAACTCGCAAAATTGAAAAACGAAGCACCACTCGTGTTCAATAAACACGAACATCCTCCTCTTTATAATTATTGGGAAAATATTTTGTGAGGTAGACGTTATTGTAATTGTCGTTCTCTTTAGTATAATACCCCTCGTAAGAGTTGCTGTAATACCTTCCTCCGTTTTCAGGATGATGATGATAATAATAATAGGAGCTGGCTTCATCATTAGTCGTTGGCGTTGAATAATATCTGTCGCACACAAAATATCCGTATGATTAATCAAGGAAAATGATCAAACCTCCGGATGAATTCGGAAAGACGAATAAATCATAGGTCCGTGACCCCAGCGTGAGGATCAAATTTATTTTCAAGTGCAAGCCGATTTTCATTTCCAACGCGAACAATTTTGTAAATTAAAAAATGCTCGCAAAATAAATTGATCTTGGTTTTCTAGTGGAAAAGACAATGGTTATAGTGATGAATAGACCAATTACCTGGTTGGACGGTTGCGGTAAAAATCCTGAGGGTAATAATCTAACGCATACGGTCCGGAGTGAGAATAATGATAAGGGTAATCGTAGGGATTATGATGAGACTGATGCTCCCGTCGGTGATAAATTTCATTGCCATTTCGATCAGAATATCTTTGAGCGGCGTCATGCAGATAATTATGTCGAACGTTGTTATGGGAATTAGCATTGTAATTTCCTTCGTATCCACTATGCCCGTTATACCTGCAAAATTAAATTCCTCCTTTAATATCTCTTATTTTTGTTACAAGTGGTCGAACTTGGTTACAATTTTCATCACATTTACTTGAAATATGAGCTGCCAGTAAATTATTTATAAGCACTAGAGTATCTTTTGTTGAGCTTAGAATTTATTAATGCACTTTGAGACTAATTAATTCACCAACCTGTCTACGTTTCCATTATAATCTCGATTATAATCCTGGAGGGCACTATCATATCTCGCATCCTTGTAAGAATCATCGAGCCTCTGGCCGCGGTATTCGTCTTGGCTATCATGCGCCAAATGTTTCTTCTCATCGTTGCTATCCTCGTAATAGCTTTCCTTGTTCTCGGACTCGTCCTTGTGATATTTATTAACAAATCCACTTTTCTGGTACCACTTCTTCGTGTTGCCATTGTTCTTCGTCTCGTGCGAGGCTTTATTAACACCATAAGACTCAGATTTGCCCGCTGAATTCTCCGAGATATCGTGACCGCTTTTTTTGTTCTCCTCCTTGCCAAAGTTTGCCGTTTCTTGCTTCAGCGAATTGCTTTCATTCTCGGTTTTCTTCAATTTTGAAGATTCCTCTTTAATGAATCCTTCTTTGTCCAAGCCAGAAATTTCTGATTCGGTGCTGAACTTGAACAAGTCGGAATGATTTTGGTCGAGTTCACAGAAACAGCACTGAATGAAAAAAGAGAACATCAAGCAAGAAAGTTTGGATACCATTCTGACGAGCTGACAGATCCGACTGCTTTCCACACGAGAAGGAAACAACTCTTTTAGTCAATCATTCCGCCTTGAAAAGCAACAAAATGGATAACAAAACTCTTCACACTTTGATTAAATTTGTCCCAGATGTTTCATCAGGATATCCACTTTAATTAGACAAAATTGTCATTTCATATAAAAAATAGAAAAGAATAGAAATTATAAACAGAAATTTTGTTATTTCTGGTGCAATATACTTTATGATTGGAAGTGAAGATGAGAAATTTTAAAATTTATGTTTAAAACAGTTGAGGCCAAGTTAAAAATTCATCTGAAAAGAAATGCAGGCGAGTGGGATTGGAACCGTCTGAAAGATAATATTTTTCCACGAGGAATATTCTGTTGGGTATGAGACGAGAAAATTGAACGTACAAAAGTGCAGATGAGTGAAGGAAATATCTTTTTGAGCGCGGGCTTTAAAAAAGAAGCGACTGATTCGCCGTGAACGTAATATCCGGTTAATCTACAGGAAATTGTGCCACGAAATCCTGCTTATGCTGTGGATTAAAATCGAAGCCAAGATTTTTCCGGCGTACGAATTGCTCCATCGAACTTCATTGTTGTTCGAGTGTCATTGTGTCTGAGTTAATCATTTAGCTTGGCTGTTTCGTAATTATAATTCAAGTTCTGATTAAGACGACGGTCGAGGGTTGTTTTTTTCTATTAATTACCTTACCAACTTCTTAATTACTTCAACACCCTTAGGAAAACTATAACTTCCCTTGAAATTGAATGCCAAGTTAATTAATACGCGAAATAAATCAGTCAGCAATTTTTATAATTTAGATCTCATTTAACTTCTTGTCTAACAAAGTTGAATTTTAATCTTTGACGATGCAATGATTCTGAAAAGGACGAGGGCTCAATGATTAAGAACTCACAGTTGTATATTGTAAAAAATATTCAAAACTTATATTTTAAAGACTCCTGAATCAAAAGTTCATCGATTAGGAATTATACAAGGTTTACCGTACTCACAACTAAGTATCATAGCTTTCAAATGCGAAAACAGGGTGGGTCAATTGCGCTCAGGGCTCAAATTAATATATTTCTATAAATTGAACAATAGCTTCCTTCATCCTGGAAATTACCAATTCTGCGTTATTATTTCAAGAGGCCAATCGGAGTGAAATATTTCGTACCGAAGACAATGTGATGATGAATCGTATAATTTTCAGCGTAAGCACTTGACGGAAAGTACACACATGCACCCGAGTCCACACATTCATACGTATTACTCGAAACCATTAATTTTGTTTCTCTCAAAAGTGCTCGAGGTGCTTCCTATCGACCGCTTTTTGCTTCAAACAAAAAAGCACTGGTTTACCAATTTCATTTTATGCTCTTCTAAGTTCCTTATTATTTATAGGGTGTTTTTTGCAAACATTCTCTAATTCAGTAAACACTCAACTCAAAGTCACTATGATAAATCACTTTTATGATCCATGAAACTGTATGAATTTTGTACAAACGAATTAATTTCATAATTTTTCAAAATACTATTCTCTGTAAAAAGGATGTTAAACATTTTTCGTTATAAATGTTAATAATGTTTTAGTTGTTTTTTTGTTTTTTCACAGATATTGTACATTAAAAATATGTGTTGGCAATGTATAAATAATTCAATGGAAGCGCAGTGCTTATAAAACTTAGTAAAATGAAACTGCGAGTAAACGTTGGATGCAACGATACAAAATTATTAATCACCCTATTTGATATTCGAGAATAGATATTGCCTTATTTACACCTACTCAAGTATACTGTTTAAACTTTGTTGTTTTTCTTATATAATCATTTTCGTTCTGATACTTCTATGCATTCTGTACAGAATTGATTTTTTAATGTTAAGAGGCACCAATGAAAGTCTCGTTCACCAAACAGAATTGAACATTGTATCTGACGAGAGCACAGCGAATCGGCCCATGAAGTCGACATTACAAAAATTTCATGGCGGTGCCTCTTCTTAAGGCTACGATAACTCTTATTACATTGGATGCGTATATTTACATATTTTGGCGAACCGGTAAATACTTTTAATCCACGAGTTTGCACGCCCCGTCGAGCTTTACTTTAGATACCAATTTTTTTCAAATCTAAAGAACTCGACGAAGCATGCAGTCTTGGTTCGGTGCGGATTATCCCTGAATTAAAAAAAAATCAAACTATTTTCTTCTTCAATTCCTAATGATGCATCAATAATTCGATCAAATAAATAAAAGACACTGAGAAAAAATAAATTAATTGTTAATTTGGTCATTGCCAATAAAATCATAAATAAAATAGAATATTCTAATCGCTCCATTAAATAAAATTTTGACTAATTTAGGGGAAAAAATCTAAAAATTCGAAATAAAGTGAGAACGGGAAACCGCGCCAAACCATTATCTCTCCCTGCCATGAGTTTGACAACCGTTTTCGATACATTTCACCAATGACCGTCTTTTTTATGTAACCTCATCTTGTCATCCTTTTGAAAATACCTGTGGTAATCATCCTGATAACTACCAAGATAAATGCCTGAATTCTGTGGCGCCCTCATTGGTGAATGACTGGGCGAGCTGCGCAGTTTCTCGAGTTCCTTTAACGACTTCATTACATTGTGAACCTCCTGAACCTCTTTCTCAGCGTCCATATTCTGATCTGCGGGATCGTCAATGGTCGTCTGTACAGGACAGCTATTTATGAGCTGGCTCAGTACATTGGTAGCAGCCACGGTTTCGTCAATCTGGCGCTGTTCCTGCTCCTCCTTGGTTAGTTGTGGGATATGAGAATTACTCGGAGCATAAACATCTTTCGTATCGCTTTCCGGACGAATCTTGTTTTCATGCGGCTTGTGCCGATTGTCCATATACCTCTCTCTCTTCTTTTGTTTCCTCTTCTCTGCTTTCAAAAGTTCAAGTGAGTCTTTATCGTCTGAGTGATTTTTCAAGTCCATCGGTTCGAACCTCGAAGTGGAAACAAAGTGGCCCTCGTTAACAGGCACAGGTTCGTTATAAGGTGTTATCGAAACCACGTCTTTTTTCACCTCCGATTTGACCGCCACTTTTTGAAAATCATTCACTGGTGTTATCGACAAATCATGCTTTATCGACGGTATATCAAAATTAAAGTGAGCCATTATCTTCTTTGAGCGGTCCGAGTAATCACTCCATTCATTGGTGGTGTGTTGCGATTGAAGCTGCACTTTAGGGGCGCCATGATTCACCGGGGTATTGCTGTTCTTGTATTCCCTCTCCTCATGTTTATCCTTGTACTTGATCACGGGCTTGATTTCAGTTGCTGATGAAGTTTTGATTGTGCTGGGAAAGTTGATCGCAGTCTGGTGCTCAGATTTAGGTACAGGCTCCACCTTCGTGATTTCCAGAGACGACGGTATTGAATTCTTTATCACCGATGTCTTGGCTGATATTGGCTCGCTATAGGCAACGCTTGGAGCTTCCACCCGAGAATTGCAATTCTGCTGGATTACGGTGGTTGCAGCTGATACCGATGCACTACTAGGCTCGGTTAGTTTATGCTTTTTCTTCGAACTGTAAACACAAGTCTCACATCAATTCGTTTCTACAAAAATTCTTCTATTAAATACATACAATAAGTGATTCTTGTTTACCAACCATTTTCGCAATTCGAATTTTAACAATTTTAATGACAAAAAAATGTACAATTGATTTGTATAAATTGAGTTTATTTATCCATCTACGTTATCACAGCATTTTGAATAAGTCTCACAAGAATAACCGTTGTAACAGTAAACAGTATTTGATACATGGTAAACAAAAATTAATCATCGATACAATATATGCAATTAAAATTAAAAACTTACTTTCATATTTACAATTTATAATTTTAGCTTCGATAGATCGTTACAATAAATAAGAGCGAAACCATACACCAAAAGCTACAGAACGAAGAATTCGAGGATGAGGAGAAAAAAGCCAGCTAATCAACTAAAAATCATGAGATGATTAATAAATATCACACACGCGCAGATGTATTATGTTTGTGCTTCAATGGGGCTTGTAAATTAATCAAGCAGGACTTTAATACAATAGATACAAGGATGGGGTTTACATTTGATTATATGAAATTTTTTAATTAAGAGCGCATTGAACAAAGTTAGAAGAACTCCAGGGGATTTTTACTACCAAACTTATCCGATAAAGAAAACAGGGCTCTAAAAATTATAATGATTGCAAACCACAAAGTTGAATCAATGGCTGGTAATAAAGGTGAATGATCTAATCACAATAAAAATGTATGTACAAATTAAAGCCTGCTCATAGCAATAGTAATAAAAAAGAGTTATTGCAAGTAAACAAAATGTTTGCTCTTTTGATGTGTTGAATGATTTGGGCATGGCGTAATTACAAGTTCGGTAGTTGAGTCTCACCTTGATTCGGATTCCACATATTTTTGTAAAGTTGACTTGCACATCCAGCCTTCAGGCCACAGAGGTAATACTTCAGATTCCATGAATGACATAACAAAATCTTCTACACTTTGCTTTCTAGGTTTTGCGATTTTGAAATAACTTTTCCGGGCACTTGCTATGTCACGAACTAATTTCCTGTGAAGCACATCGAAATTTAATGTTATAATTCGCCAAAATATTTAACATGAAAACCAATTTTGATGGAAATATATTAACTTAGTTTCATCGGTCCACGGAAATCTTCTACGAGGTACACCGTCAGGTATCTTCTGTGAAGTTCCGTTTTCCATATCAGGATTTGGTAGGTTCCTATAAAAGTAATTAAAAATTACATTTGCATTACTGCATTTATATTACACTTTAATCATTTTGCTTGGTTATAATGACTTGATGAGTTAAGAACAAATCAATTAAATGATACTGATGATAAGCCCCAAAATGTTGAAAATTTATTAATCATGACTGAAATAGTAAATAAAATTGAACTTAAAAGAATGACTTTGAGTTAATTAAAAATGTTAATAAAAATGTGATTCATGATGAATTGACATCAAAAGAGGTTTTAAGGGGCGTCTTACCAACAGTACCGATAAATCTTCCAGAATAAATGAGGGCTAAAGAGTAAAAGGGTTCAGTCAATATAATAGGTACTTTAAAATTAAATATTGCTTATTTCAAAATAACTAAGTTTTTACTCCCTAATTTTAAATATTTGTTAACAAAAATAACTTACTTTTCATCGGCGACTCGCTGACATTCTTTATTATATTTCTCTTCAACGCCAGGCATAATTCTGTCGATTATTAATTTCAATCTATAAAAGAAATATATTTGTGAATCAACACTCATTCGGAGAAATCAATTTTTTTGCGAAGAAAAGTAAATTTTAATTACTTCATAACTGGATCTTTGACACGATTTTCCGCTTCCTGATTAGAAAGTTTCTTTGCTCGGCTTGCCAAAGCTCCTTTAGAGCAATGCAGAAATGGTGCTAAATGTTCGAACACTTGTATTCTCAAGTTTGGTACATTCAAATGTCGCAACTTTTTATCCAAACTGAAAATAGTACATGAATTATTTAAAAATTGTAACAGATTAAGTTATCTGACAGAAACATGAACTTTGTGTAAAGTTTTACCTTAAAAGTTCGTTATTGACGGCATCTGTAAAAGTTTTGCCCTTTTTATTATTTTCTCCAAGCAGTTTGAGTTTGTTAACAGCTTCTTTGACGCTCTCTGAAAGACCTTCTGGCAATGCTGGCCTGGGTTCTCCTTTGTCGGCGTCATCGCAATCCGAGTCCGACTCCGGAGGCCCCCTGGATTTGCCAGAATCCAACGTATCCTGGCTAGAATCATCTTCCACCCTTGCTGCTTTAACAACACTCTCAATAGATGCTTCTACTTTATTCGACTTCTTGTATTCCATTTTTTTCATGTCTATGCCGTTTGCGGAAGTTGGTTTTATAAACTTCTTGATGTCGAACTTTTTGGTACTATCCGACTTGAACTTTTTGCTCTTTGAATCATTGTCATCTGAAAATGCATAAATCCCGCGTCAGTTTGTTCATAAATTTGAAATATGAAAATGACATTCAAATGAATCTCTCATACTAACCATGATTATTTTCTGCCGAATCCTTATCATCCATTTTTCTCTTGATGTTGACGTCCATTGACTTCTTTTTTATCACCGAATCATTGTTCGTTTTCTTTTCAACATTTTCATCCAATTTCGTTTTCTGAAATACAAAAAAAGATTTTTTTATCTGCAATGAAAATGAACAGAAGTTGTGTGAAGAACTTCAAGTAGAAACATAGTTTCAAAGTTTGTACAATTAAATAACAACTTGGGTCATCGATGATTCAGTTTGAGAATTTGTGTTTGGCAATGACTAACGAAGCTCTGCAGTGTCCCATACCTTAAACGGATCATCCAATTCCTCGTCTTCCGATGTTGAATTATCGCGTTTGTCAGACCGCTTAGGACTGTCGACATCCTCGGCTTCTTCCTCCTCGCTACTCTCATCTTCATCTTCGTTATCATTATCATTATTGTCGTTATTAACGATTGAATCCCCGTCGGATTGTTTAAACTCGAGAGCACCGCAGTTTATATAAAATCCACCATGAGCAGTTGTGATTTCTTCTGGTACAATTTCATCATACTGAAAACAAATTGTTCAACCAGTTACAAAAAAGTTACAAATTCTCTATTGTCATTCACAAAAAAAAAAAAAAGGAATCAAACTTACCGCATCCGTGTTGTCAATGAATGAATCATTTTCATCATAACCGGCTCCAAGATCAACGTAATCGTCGTATTTATGACGTTTTTTCTTAGACGGATTCGAAGTATTCTGCAAAATTAATAAACAAATTATTCAGATCAACATTACAACGATGAATATTAATTTTGATTGATTTCACATGAACACTTACATATTTAGCCTCAAATCTCTTGGCTATTTCTTTTAAATGATCTTCATCATCGGATGCAAATGGATCCAAACCGTTTGTGTTGTTCTCATCCTTCCCTCTCAATTCCTTCCTTCTTTTCCTCTGTAAAACACAACAGTTATGAAAAAAAACTGCACGAATATAAACGCAAATCGGCAATAACATTAATGTAACATTCAACCAGGTACTCATTAGTGAAAATGAAAGTTGAAAAAAGACGATTCAGCAAGTAGGTTGATGATGACCTTCGAAAAATTAATAAATGTTGTTTAATGGTGTGCTCATTTGTTTATGAAAGTAAAATGAACGTGATTTATACGTTAAACGCGCCCGCGTGAATTACCGTCATGTTACGCGCATGCTGCGTCCGGCAAAGAGACACGAATTAATATAATATAAGAACCCAAGGATGCGCGAAGCGTTCGTTTCGATCAGGAGCGCACGAGTCTCGCGCAAGTTCTGCGTGCCAAATTCTCTTCACGTTTCTGCTCTCCTGATACATCGACTCATATCGAGTGACCAATCTGGACCTCACCAATATACAATTTGTGTCAAATTGAATGTTTAACAACAACTTAATTGACTCTCGGGCATTTAAAAGCCCATCGCGAATCGCAAATACAAACAAAAAGTAATTACTAATAATTGAGAATAATCAAACGCGAATTGGCAAGTGAAAAATTCATTAAATAAAAACAACAACAAATAACAACATAATCAATTTGTTAACTTGGTTTTTAGGTTATGATGTTATGTTTATAGTGAAATATGGTATGTACGAAAAATTATGTTTTTATTGTTTTGAATAGAAATTTGAATGAGTAAACAAGAAGGGTAAGAAAAAAAAGTGGTATCCGTAAGATATTGGGATAAAAATATGTTGATTGGTGGTGATTTGAACTTTGTTTTGATGAAACAAATGAAAGCAGAGATGAGAGCGAGCGGATAAAAAGATGAGGGATCAGAAGCGATATTAATTGATGGGTAGTGTCGCCGAGACGAAGGCGTGCAGGAGACGCACGTGCCTCGGTGAGACGCGCGATCGATCGAAGCGTCCCCGGGTGGCGACGGCTTTTTCTCCAACATATGTTCCTCGGTGTCAAGTTTCTTGCGCTGTCGTAGTCATGCGTACACGCATGAACGTGCACACGTGTGCACCGTGCCCAACAACCAAAAGTCAACAATAGAAACAAATGAAAACAACCAATTTATTTAACTTACAACAAATAAATAAAGACAAATAAAAAGCAACTGGCTTTGAGAATCGGAAATGTAAACAAAAGATCGTCGGTCGCGAAAATTGTCCGATGAGAATGTGATTCGCTGGGAGGAAGAAGGACAAACCCGAATGGAGCACTGGCGCAATTGGAAAGTCAACAATAGGCGAAAAGAAAAAAAACCTGAGCCAAGTGAGAGAGAGAGCGAGAGAGACGGGGAATTGGACCGGGACGAAGATAAAAGAAAACAGAAGACTCGCTCTAACTGACCTTTTCGTTTTGAACAAGCTGATCATAGTTGTACTCGGTGCAGGTTTTTTCATTCGATTCCTGCAGGGTTAGTTCGAATCGGAACGAAGGCTCAAGCTGCTTCGTCTTCTCGGCCTTCTTGGCGGTTGAACCCAGGGTATCCGGGAGGTCCAAGGTCTGCAGCGGCACCCGCTTCGGCTCGGACATGATACATTTGTGAGCACATCAACGCACAACACGAAAACACACGTCGACAGGCGTCAAGCGCATCTCGATACGCGGCCGCGCTATTTCAAACAACTCCCAAGCAGTAGCGCGAGCGACTCGCCATCTTCGCTCACTCTGTTTTTAGAGTGCGCTGCGATCGCCGCGCGCGCGACTCCGTCATCTTTCGCGAAATTTACACACACATGCAACTAGTGCCATCTACCGCTCCGAATTTCAACAACATTCAAAATTTTTATATTTTGCGAAATTTCCATTTCACTGATTCGTCCCAAGATGTTGCACGATAACAAAAAATTCTTTGACATTTTGTCATGTTCAGAATATCAATTTTATGAGCGTTTTACAAATTTACTGACGTCAAAGTAAATTTACCAATGGTAACATGCCGCCACATAAGTATTTATTTACTGTAATTTCATGTGGCGAATTTTGCACAATTTCACAAAGATGAAATAATGATTTTTTAATAGTCAAAAGTTATTTAATTATTATAAATTATCGTAAGTTAATTTGTCTTCGGTCGGTATGGTAAGGAAGAAGTTAAAAGTTTGGCGACACTGGAGCACATCTTGAATCATAAGTATGTTCATGGCTTGCCGCTTCACTTTGACCCCGCGTGTTGGAACTCACAGAAACCTGAGACACACAGTTGGCAATTTATATTACCTCATATTAATATTTTGTTACATTTTTACAACCATGGCGGAAAACAAAGAACGTACTTTCATCATGATCAAGCCTGATGGAGTTCAGCGCGGACTTGTTGGCAAAATCATCCAGAGATTCGAAGATAAAGGTTTCAAACTCGTCGCCATGAAGATGGTTTGGGTAAGTTACTTCTTACACGTGTTCTTCCATACGTTTCAGATCAAATTTTTTGTACATCTTCATTTTCTAGAAAATATAAGTCGTTTCATTAAAAGAACAATCTTTTATCTAAATTCGTTTCTTGAAATTCAATTATTCAAGGAAATAATAATGAAATAAATTACACACAGTGCAGAAAGACTGTTAATGTATTTAAACTTTTATAAAAAGTTTCATTATGCATGATTTGTGAGATTAGTATCTCAATTGTCGTTGTATTATAATGGTTGTAAATGCAATACCTTTGATAAGATATTATCAAAATTAGAACTTGAATTTTGAGATGGAACTAATATTTTTTATTTTCTTTGATATTAAAAACAAATTTTTATCAAGGAATTGATTTTTTTCAGCCAACTGAGAGTCTCTTGAAGGAGCACTATTCAGACCTTGCTGCCAGGCCATTCTTCCCCGGTTTAGTCAAATACATGAGCTCTGGACCAGTTGTACCAATGGTAAAATTAATTTATTAGTTTAAAACACCAACAATTGAACGTCTTTTTGATTTAATTTTAACAGCGGAAAACCTTCAAGGATGTTCTAATCAGACTTATATAATACAAAAGAAACCTATCAAAATAAAATTGTTTTTATAGTTGAATGTTAAAAATAGATTGATTTCAAAAGCAATCGATAAAATTGATATAATATAAATGATGTAACAAAAATGATGGACCAAAGGTGTCTTTTTGATTTAGGTCTGGGAAGGTTTGAATGCAGTCAAAACCGGTAGAGTAATGTTGGGTGAGACCAACCCTAAGGACTCTGCTCCTGGAACCATCCGTGGTGATTTCTGCATCCAAGTAGGACGTAACATCATTCACGGTTCTGACTCTGTCGACTCTGCAAAGAAGGAAATCAAATTGTGGTTCGGCGATGAGAAGAGTGAAAAGAAAGAAGTCATCGACTGGGCTTCTTGGGCTGAAAAATGGATCTACGAATAGATTCAGTTTTTCGTTCTTCCAGTTCATTCCTTACAGTACACATTGTACAATTATGATGATAAAATTGTTATCAACAGTTCTGGGCCTTCAGATACTGCCAATTTTAGAAATTGTAATTACAGACTCGAACAAAAAAGAATAAACGATTATTAGTAACATTGAACCTTATTTCAAATCGCCTTTTCTACGTGATGTAGTATAAAGTTTCAAGTTGATTTTAACCCATTGCCGTTAATACCTCTAGCGCCCTCTGCATAACCTCAAAGTGTGAAAGCCAATAGAAAATACGTATTCCTATAGCCATTTCACTCTAATCGAAGGACAGAGAATATTTTGCCTACTTCCATTGGTCCACACACACATGTAGCAAACTGTCATTTTTATAGGATTTTTTGGCGTACCACCGTCAATGGGTTAATATACATACAAAAGAATGATTAGAACCCCAAAGGCCGAAAGTTCTAAGTTTTATTTTTTTAACAACAAAAAAATCAGCTAAGTTTTAGGACAAAAATACTATAAAACTCCTTAATCTTAAAAAAGACAGAACATAAACTCAGTTTTATACAACTAGTTATACCCAAATTATGAAAATGTAATAAATTTTATATCACAATTTATTTTTACAGTCAAAACCTAAACTCGGATTTCACGGATTCGGCCCTGGGGTCAGCAGAGAAGTCCCCACTGCCCTACGGTAATTTCCAGCTTCGGGATTCAACTGTGCAGAGCATCCTTAAGCATCCTCGGTACGGTCCCCGGAGTCCCCTCGCAAACAACTCGTACACCTATCTAAAATTCGGTCTGCCCCGAGTGCTGCCTCCCTCGCGAATGCGCGATGGTTCGAGCGGTTACGACTCCAGCGACGAGGGCAGGCGAGTGTCCAACGGTCCCCAACCGAGTTCGGCGATGCGGCCCGCTAGGAGCGACCCGGATTTCCGACACGTGCACATCCCCAGCCGAGAGCACCAGGCGCACTCCCAACTGATAGTCAAAGAGAACGCCAGACTGAGGAGCGTGAGCGAGGCGAACCTGCTGCACGCCGCCAAAGCCATGAGGAGACACAGCATTGCCCCGATGGATCCCGGGTACTCCCAAGGTGCCATTGGGTTTGACAATTTTTACAACCCACCTAGACCGCTCTCCGTGGCGCAGCACCCGCACTTGCAGCTACGAGAAGTCGAGACGATTGGGTCATCTAGTAAGGCTCCGGTTCTTAGAGGAGTTTCCTTCGAAGCGGGTGCTACTGATCTTCTGGCAGTGATGGCTACTACGGAGAAGGAGGGAACTCTGGTATTAAAGGTGATTGCAGGGAGGAAGAGGATCAAGAAAGGGGATATTATTCTAAATGGTAGGCCTGTTACTGCCAAGACTCTTAGGTAAGTTCAACAATTTGAACTACAGTTAGGAAGACCCAGATTGGTCTTGATTGAATAGACCTATGATGCCAGGGTATAACCTTATAGATTATCCTTCCCTCTATTCCCGTTTAGTGCTTTATAATTGAGCATTCCTTGTCTTAGTATCATCAACTGTTATTTTAAAAGAGATTAAAAAAATCAAAGAAACAAATAATTGTTACAATGAAGTAACATTGTTAGTAAGGTAAACGTACCTGATTCGATTATAGTGTACCTATTTGTGTTATGTTTGTTTGAAATATAATTTGAATTTACTTTGAAAATTGTAAGGTGTGTAAAACATTTTATCAAAATTAATGGAAATCTGAAACTTAGTCTCCACGCATTTCAGATTTAATAATTACCCAAAACAAGAATTAATTTTGAAACAAACACTATAACCGAATTAGGTACGGTTACCTTAACCCTCCATCGGTCTTGCTATGAGCGCCGCCCTCACACTTTTAGTAGTTTGTAATATTTTTAATAATAAGCAAGAGATTATGTTTTGCAACTTACGGTACCTGTAAATTCAACATTGATCTACCATTTTATACAGTTTTTTCGATGAAAAATCATACATTTCGCAAAAGACTATACGAAAAATGTAATTGAAAACACGGAAACGTGAGGGCGGCCCTCATCAAGACCGAAGTCGCGACAAAAAACTCACCCGCGCCACGCGCCTACTACCATGCGGCGTTGCCACACCGCGCATACCTAACCTATCTTTTGTGACAGTTTCACAACAAACCTCTGCTATCGTCGTTAC